>NW_020869223.1:227308-229808 GCF_003789085.1 Penaeus vannamei
TCTGTTTTGATTTTGATTTTTCCATCACCCTGATGGAAAAAAATAACAGCATCTACTTCCGCAGAAATATTCATAAGCGAGGTGATCGATCCCTCGGGAAGGGGGGACGAACAGCAGTGAAACCTTGTGAGGTGTAGTGAACGGAGTGGGAACGAGGTTTTAAAATTATCCAAGAGATAGGCATCACGTACGTCCTCTTTCCAGTAAAAAGTTTCGTGAAAAATTTTGTCACTTTGGCAATCAAATGTTCTTGAGTGGTGGAAACGTGGGCCAAGAGAGCTCCTCCGATGGCGGATTTATTCTTTCCTTGCTAATATGTGTTATGAAGCCTTGGATAATGACGATGCTTGTTCCTTTAGACGCGATGATTATTTGTATGTGGCATCCCACCAGACGCTGATGGGAAGCAGCGCGCACGTGATGAAATAATTAGCGCTAAACATTTAGTGCATCCAAAAGCCATTCTCAGCGTGCTAACAACACTAATATACATACCGAGACTTCCAAGATACAATCAAACCCCAGCGCTGACCATCTGGAGATGAGGGGGGTCATGTGGCAGGGAAGATGAAGGAATACACTGGCGGTATTTAGGGCTCGTGAAAGGAAAAGTTTGTCGTAGAATGTGAAAGAGTAAACAGATAAAGGAGCACAAGTAATGCTGCTCGGACTTGGCCTCCGAGACTGAAATCCAAATCGAACCTGGAAATGGATTAATGAAGACACAGGAGACACTAAGGGAATGTCGTGTCGCAAGGCTTTGAAAGAAATTAATACAAATTATCTACATTTATGAGAAACATATTTTTGAGATGGTTAAATCACTACATGATGTACTACGATAATTTCACTGAAAACATGTACTTTTGTTCTGTTACAACAATTCTAAAATTACACATAGGAAGAAAAATCAATAGTGTATATAAGGATGAAAATGTGACCAAGAACCAAAGCAAACTGGGACAACAGAAAATGCACAAAAAATCAGAAAAAAATATATCTAGGACAGATCTGTGCACCACAGAACAGCATCTGGAATGTGCGGGTGAGATTTTGAAAGAAAAAGGGAGTGGGAGGAAATTGTTTTTAGTATCTGCGTGTGCGTGTGGGTGTGACCATGCATAAATGAATTAAATGAATCAATGTAGACGATTGAGCGAGGGAGAATAAATATAATAAAGATATATGACCGGGAAGTGATAACATCCTGGGGATGGCAAGGCAAAGCAAGAGACTGAGGATGCAGAAGAAGAAAGGTGGAATGGAGTCGGAATGTTCTAGAGCTCTTGGCCATTTGAGTAACGGACGAAAAAAAGAAAGGAAGAGACAGAGAAAGCAGTAAAGCCAAAATACGAGAGCACGGGGGATAGAGCAAAAAAAAAAAAACATTGGACAGTTCTACTCCTATTCAATTTGAAGTGAAGTCAGAGGTTGGACAGGCCGGCCGCCGTGTCAGAGAAGAAATGCGCGCCAAAAGATTATTTTTGTTTTGCTGTAAAGGGCGAGGCCAAGAATCTCCCGGTCTGGAGGGGAAGGGAGGAGTTGGAAAAAGAAACAATCAAGCACTGGGGAGAGAGGAGCTGTAGCAAGAGAGGCGTTCGTTTACCTGTCTACTTGCATGAATGTATGTACATTACACGCACACACACACACACGCACGCACACACACGCACACACACACACCACACGCCACGCACACACACACACACGCACGCACACGCACACGCAATACACACACACCGCACACACACACACACACACACGCAACATACACATACACACACAAACACAAACACACTCTTATATATATATATATATATATATATATATTATATATATATATATAATATATACATATATATATTATATATGTACATTGTCAGCGCTATGGAGGACTGGATGTGTTGGGCTTCACACCTAAGCATTGCAGCTGCCTTACTTCCTGGCTTCGCACCTTCCTTGCCAGCCCAAGACATTCTCTTCCGGCGACCAGCCCTTCGTCACGGCCGTAAGAATGAACACCCAAAGAATAGGGCACGAGACACCTCCGCTAGCAGGACAAGGAGTCGCTGGATATAAGGACGTCTCATCAGGCAGAGAGAGAGCAACAGAGGCAGACCAAGACCTAGCAGAGCAGTCTCAGGGCAGGAGGTCACTCTCCTCGCCCTCCGCCCTCGGGGCGTGGGGTCACTCTCAGGGGACACACCTTTACCTCCTCAATAAACTGCTCATTGAAGTCCCCTTTCATGCACCACCACCTCCACCCCCCCAACTTCACAACTGGTGGCTAGCAGTGGAAGAACTTCACAACGCCGAATATTCCTGAAAGAAGCTCCTGCCTAAGTGCCTCCTCACCTTAACGCCAGCCATCACTACCAAGATTCACGCACCCACACCATGTCTGCCACACTACGCCATGCTGACAACTCACGCCAATGCTAGCTTCCGACGAAGTCGCTGAAGATTAATTCCCCTTCCCACTCTCGCCAAGTCTTCACGA
>NW_020869223.1:253115-258115 GCF_003789085.1 Penaeus vannamei
GGGGTGGTTGACAGTTGCCAGAAAGAAAAAGAGAAATAACTAATAATGAACATGTTTTTTTTCTTGCAAAGGTATGGACATTGTAGATATAAAACACTAAATAGCACAGTGTAATGTCCCTGGTGTTGGTACCTCCTTTGGGTTACATATGAAGGTTTCGGGAGTGAAAGAAACATGATTTCAGTCTGCTTCGTCGGTTGTGTTAGCTCGTACAGGATGAAGAGAGACCAAGCCTCTTAAGTGCACAAAGAAAGAGCCATTGGTTGAAATAATGGAAGTATGGATGTGCATTACTGTTGAAGTGCTCCATAACACCAAGAAAATGCACGCCATTACATCAACGATACGGGAAACCACAAAGCGGCCAGTGATGAAAAGTACGTAAAAGATCAGCAGATCAGGACATCGCGAGGAATCTGCACCAATGACAGTAACAAAAGGTAATCTAAAGAAATCAAGCTTGTATGAGGAAATGGCATATCTGGAATGACACACATTAGCAACAAAAATACATAACATATATTCCTTATTTTCTTTGTGGCCTGCTGTAACACCTCATTTAGTGCTAATCTAATTTGAAACTGAAATACTCGTTCACTACAACCGATGCAGAGAGAAGCATTATTTTTATTTTTGAAAAAAATATATACTATACTTAACGCTCGTCCTGCATTCTAACCATAATACAAAACTCAATTACAAATACAAAGGAAGAAAAAGGTAGAGGACAGGCAAGAAAAAAAATAAGAATCAAAGAGAAAAATACGAGCGCAGACCAAGGAGGAGAACAAAAAAAATAGACAAAGAGTAGACTCAGTCTGAAGCAGGAAAACAAAAAAAACAGGGGACCAAGTTGGACCAGCCAAACACACTCAAAGAATGTAAATTATATTCAAAAAAATTTTCTATAAGACGATAGTAGAAACAGATCTTAGCGCTCCATAAACGAGCCACTGAAGAGGCACAAAGAAAAGTTAAACACTTGAACACAATTACAACAAAAATTTACAAAGACTCTATGAAAGAATGAAAAAAACAAAAAACGAAAAAGCCACAACACCTAACGGCAAAACCTACAAACAACGCCAAAAAAACAAATAAACTTACAAGACGAGAGAACAAGAAACTCTAAATAAAATGAGCAGCGCACAAACGAAATACACAAGATTAGACAAAATAACATATTCACGAAAACGTCACCACGAAGCTCTACTACCTGTGAATTTCCAATAGGAATCTGAAGAACTTTTACACATAATGAAAACTGCACAAAATAGTCTCTAAATCTCAATACACAATGATATCAAAACCAATAAGATATTGACATCTATTGTAGATCTACAAGGAAACATCAGATCGAACCACCCCTATATAGCCTAAACCAAAAGATACAACAAAAAAATAACTAATCAATAAAAAGAATAAATCAGTGAATTAATGATATCAAATCTACAATCATCATCCAAATACAAATACACACCCCCCAAATCACAACAACATTTCACCCCCCAAATATCGTTATACATATACAATTTCACTTAAAATAAAACACAAAACAACACCAAAACCCCCCCACACAAAATACTAAGCACCCCTTCCACAAACTAGACAAAGAGCAAAGCACCCTGCACACAGATTATCTCACAAACAACACCGGCAAAATCCCAAACGTGTAACTAAACGCCCAACAAACAAAAAACAACAAAAAAAAACCGCAAGAAGAAAATCAAAATCTAATCACAAAACAAACTAACCTATCATAACCTTCAGCACAAATAAACTGACATCTAATAGAAAAAAAAATAATCAATATAGGGCAACATATTTTACAAAAACTAATAAACAAAAAATACACTAATAACTAAAACAACCAATCGCCCACAAAATATACAGTAAAAAAAAACCCCAAGAACAAGACAAGCAAAGACAAACCCATATGAGGACCCTTCGCACACACCAGCGAAAAAGAAACGAGAAACACCAAAACCTTGACCCACAAAACCTCCACCCCAACACAAACCACAACACACAGCAGAAAAAAATTAACTTGCAAACAACCAACCCATCAAAAACAAACAAACTTAAAACACAACGAAAATTCTACCAACACCCAAACCAAAACCAACAAAAAAATCCAGATAAAACAAACCATCAAAAACAGACAACAAAAACACAAAAAAAAAAAACAACCAACAAAAAAAACACACCAAAAAAAACCAACAAAAACCAAAACAATCAACCCCCAAAAAACACCCAAAACGCCCCCCGGGAGGGAGAATCTGAACTACATTCAGCTGATGATTGTTTATTCCTTGGCGGGGAAGCAGTACGAACATACTATTGTCGGTTAAAGTAAGTATAAAAACAACAATGCTGCCATTCTTTATGCAAGCAAAAATTAAATGTCAGAAGAGGAGGAAATGTTTTCAGAGGAGGATAAGATTACGCTAAAAAAGGGGAAAAAATAAATAAAATAAAATAAAAATTCAAGCTAGCCTTGCGATGCAGAGTCGCCAGGGTCGGGATTCTCGCAGCGTAACAAAGGAAAATCGCCTTTATGTACTCGAGCTGCGTGCCGAGGCCAATTTATGACCAGCTTCAGTTCCGAAACATGGACAAAAGTTTGGAATTCTAAAAGGCGAGTTCTTAAGACAAGAAGGAAAAAAAGAGAGAGAAAAAGTTGAGATGTTATTCAACGGAATTTTAAAGGAGATAAACTGATACATAATGTTTATCACACAAAGTCATAATATTGCGTCCCCAACCTATGTTTACTATTCCCGCAGAAGGTGGACACGAGATACCCTGATGGGAGCCACCAATGTATGAGAGATTGCGTCTTCTACTTCATGGATGACTTTATCGTGTATCAGTGCAAAGGGAACTGTGACTATTTCTCATTTCCTTTTTGTCTCTCCTCTATCCACAATAAGCGAATATCAAGAGAGAATTCATATTTTCAATGTGCACGATTAACAAACACGTAGAAACAATAACGGCATCATCCACAACACAAGCTTAAAATGATAAAACCGACGATTTTTCTGTACATTCTGTAAATAAACATACAAGGTAATATAAAGTGAAAAACAGCGAAGCCAAAGGAAAATAACTCGCAAAAGAGTGAGTCTGAATCGCTTTAAATCCTGCAGCGGAGAGACACGTTTTAAGAGAGGACGGGGAGGAAGGGAAGGGACGCGGGCGGAACGCGACGGAGAGGGGAAGGGAACGAATGAGAAAGGGAAGGGGCGGAGAGAGGCGCAGAGAGAGAGAGGGAGAGGGAGGGAGGGGGGAGAAAGAGAGAGAGAGAGGGGGGGGAGAGAGAGAGGTGCAGCATTGGTCTGGGTGGTTTGACTGGAGAGAGGAGAGAGAGAGAGAGAGAGAGAGAGAGAGAGAGAGAGAGAGAGAGAGAGAGAGAGAGAGAGAGGGAGAGGGAGAGAGAGAGAGAGAGAGAGAGAGAGAGAGAGAGAGAGAGAGAGAGAGAGAGAGAGAGAGAGAGAGAGAGAGAGAGAGAGACAGACAGACAGACAGACAGAGACAGTCAGATAGAGTGAGAGAGACAGAAAGAAAGAGAAAGAGAGACAGAGACAGAATGAGGAGAGAGGAAGAAAGAGAGACATAGACAGAATAAGGAGAGAGAGAGAGAGAGAGAGAGAGAGAGAGAGAGAGAGAGAGAGAGAGAGAGAGAGAGAGAGAGAGAGAGAGAGAGAGAGAGAGAGAGAGAGAGAGAGAGAGAGAGAGAGAGAGAGAGAGAGAGAGAGAGAGAGAGAGAAATCAGGGGGATAAGATAAAAGAGGGCAGGAAGGGGAGGAAACTAGATAGGGAAAGGGGAAGGGAAAATGACAGAAAACCCGAGGGGAGCAGTGAAGGGGAATGAGAGCAGTATGAAAGAGAAGAAAGGAGAGGGAAACATAAAAGGAAATATCAGTAGTAGGGAAGACAGAGGAAAGAGGAAAGGAGAGGGAAAGAGAGAAGAGGGAGGGGAGGAGTGAGAGAGGAAGAGGGAGAGGTGGAGGAAGAAGAAGAGGGAGAGGAAGAAGAAAAGGGAGAGGAAGCAGAAGAGGGAGAGGTAGAAGAAGAAGAAGAAGAAGAAGAGAGAGAGGTAGAAGAAGAAGAAGAAGAGGGAGAGGTAGAAGAAGAAGAAGAGGGAGAGGAAGAAGAAGTGGAGAGGGAAAGGTAGAGGAAAAAGAAGAGAGATGGGAGGGGTAGATGAAGGAGAAGGATAGGGAGAGGAAGAAAAAGAGGTAGAGAGAAGGGGAAGAGGAGGAGAGAGAGAGAGAGAGAGAGAGAGAGAGAGAGAGAGAGAGAGAGAGAGAGAGAGAGAGAGAGAGAGAGAGAGAGAGAGAGAGAGAGAGAGAGAGAGAGAGAGAGAGAGAGAGAGAGAGAGAGAGAGAGAGAGAGAGAGAGAGAGAGAGAGAGAGAGAGAGAGAGAGAGAGAGAGAGAGAGAGAGAGAGAGAGAGAGAGAGAGAGAGAGAGAGAGAGAGAGAGAGAGAGAGAGAAAGGGATGGGGGGACGTGTAAGGATGAGGCTTGAAGGAACGGAGAGCTGCCGCCAAGGTGTAGGAACTGCGAGCACCCTGAGCGTCCAAGCGAACACGTTGCTACGTAGAGTGAGATATTTGCGGCAGATGAGCCCTTGCCGGAAGGGTCCTGCAAAATATATGGATGTCAGCGAGGGGCTGTTGAGAGGAAGAGCGCGCGATGGAAAGGGAGGAAAAAGAGAGAGAAAATAAACACCGGAATATTATAGGAATGTAAATGTCTCCGGCATTCTTCCAATCCCAGTGGAAATCCAATAGCAACAGAAGGGAGTTTAACAACTGTTCCCGCTCCTCACTCTTTCTTACCCCCAACCTCTCTCTCTTTCTTTCTATGTCAGTCTGTCGGTCTCTCGCTCTCTCTCTCTCTCTCATTTTCTATCAGTCTATGTTGGTCTCTCTCTCATTTTCTGTCAGTCTGTCGGTCTCTCTCTCTCTTTCTATGTCATTCTGTCGATCTCT
>NW_020869223.1:273115-274600 GCF_003789085.1 Penaeus vannamei
TATTGCCATACGTTTGCAAACGCGCTTGTATTCAACACTATGTCACCGAGACCCCTTGCCATGCTTCTCAAATTCGGATAAATTTCGGATCTTCCTAGTATCTGTAGGTTTACCTCTCGGGGAAACTATGGTTTGTTACACTTTCGTAAGGCGAATTGTCTTTTGCATATCTAGTAAGTTTGTTAAGTCTCCAAACTTATTATGATTATCAGAATGAACTCTACTCAAGACTTGCCTCAATCCATAATGACTTAGAGATTATTAATAAATAGGAACGTTGAGACGAGATCGTTGGAAAATACGTGGAGTGTAGCGATGGCCGGCTCGGATGCTCATCTCAGCTTGGCGAATGTGCTGAACTGCCAAATGTCTTCAGATAACTAGTTTTAAATGTGAATTAGTTAGACGTATATATCTTTATGATTAATATCATTATACGCAACTAGGACGATTTGTACTATTGATGCTATAGATGAATATGAACCGTTACTGTACTGCTGTCATTTACAAGAAAATTTGTATATGCATTAATTTGCGACGACGTTGTTCCAACAGATGTAGGACGAATATTGGAACTCAACGAATAAATAAATACAATTTTCGAGCTGTGACTTTTAGTGTACCCTAAATAGTTTAAAGGCAGGGCGGGTTCTCTGATAAATTGAATATTCTCATTTCTTTCACTCGCCTTCCCGCAACATGGAATACGCAAACTAGGCATACTAACATGAATCTGAAAAGTGTTATAAAAATAAAAAAAAAAAGGTTTCCCTAGCTTTCCCTGAAACGACCTAAAAATTATGGTCAGTTTTCTATAGATCCGCTAGGATTTTGGGATCATGGTACTAACCTTCCTGTAAATAATATCAAATAGGTCAATTCAATGTTTAACATATGAAATTTGGGAGCATACCGACTGTTCATAAGGTCCTCTTAGATAAAGGAGAGAGATGATAATTGTGACGTTTGAAACCAGTGTTTAAATTGTTTTTTTCAATAGAAGAAAAACTTGGCTTGTTGAGTGTCTTTATATTGAGTCTTGGTTTGTTGATAATTATTTTTTTTTGTTAATGTGTGATAATCTTTGTTTATTTTTTTGTTGTGTTGTTTTGTTTGGGTTTTTTTGGTTTTTTTTGGTTTTTATTGGTTTTTTTTTTTTGTTTTTTTTTTTTTTTTTTGTTTTTTTGGTGTGTTTTTGTGTTTGTTTGTGTTCTGCTATAGTTTCATTTCGAACGTTATGGTTAAAACTAAAATGCTTGATCTTTTGGTAATGGTTCAGATGCGAAAAATATCTCAAATCTTTGTTTCGCTCAAGCGTTTGTATTTTGTTCTATTAAATAATATTCAATTTTCATATTCTTTAAAATCGATGGTGATTGCGTTGCGAGTATCATTTAATTGTTCTAATACTTAACTCATATCGGGCAATTATTTCGGTTTTGTATTGTGGGTGTAAAGACTAATAATTATATCTGTTCATTATGT
>NW_020869223.1:275852-314631 GCF_003789085.1 Penaeus vannamei
CCCGGGGGAGACAACAAAATTGCATTTTAATTATTTATTTATAGTTTTTATGAGATTTTTAGCCTTAATAAGACGATGCTGAATTTGTTATCACTTGCTATTACTATTTTTTAAAATCATTACTGCTTTGTATTAATGTAATTATAACAGTAGAGAAAGGAGAGAGAGAGAGAATGGTGTCAAGAATTCAGAGAGAGAGAGATAGAGAGATAGAGAGATAGAGAGATAGAGAGATAGAGAGATAGATAGATAGATAGATAGATAGATAGAGAGAGAAGAGAGAGAGAGAGAGAGAGAGAGGAGAGAGAGAGAGAGAGAGAGAGAGAGAGAAGTATCCACATCTTTCTTTCTCTACTTTCTATCTGTGTGTGTTTCTCTCTGTCTCTATATATGATAAATACAATTGTTTATACCTGTCGTGTAACTCGTGTATTTTACTGCCAATAAAAATATTCAAAATGCAATAGGCCTACTTGGTGCTAACGACCCTTGTGCAACAGTGGTTGAGTGACAAGCGCCTTTCATTTGTGTCAGTATTGATCCCCGTTGCTGTAGAATTTCGTTTTGTAAAAGAAAAATTATATGGACTAAATATGACTGTGTTCACTCTCCTCCCCTCTCCTTTCTCCTATCCATCTCCACCTCTCTCTTTCTTCATCCTCCCACCCCACACACGCACACCTACATACACACACACGCACACCTACATACACACACACGCATATATATGCATGTGTGTATATATATAGATGGATAAACAAAAATATACATCCCTGAGAATAGGTGGATGCGAAAAGAATACTTCAAAGTAGAGTCGTAGAAGAGCCTGGTCAACCCGCCCTGCGCCAGCGTGGTCGGGTGCGGCCCTTTCCTTCCTGCGATGCAAACTTACCTGAACGAGAGGGTGCAGATTGGGAAAGGCCTTTTTCAACAACGGATTTGGAAGGCTGAAAGGTAAGATGTATATATATATATATATATATATATATATATATATATATATATATGATATATATATTACATATACATATGTAATGTATATATATATTTGATATATATATATATATGTATATATATATATATATATATATATATATAAGTTTATTTATTCATATATATGTTTGTGTATGCGCGCGCGCAAACACACACACACACACATATATCGTAGATACACGAGGGAATTAATCATCACGAGAACAAGTGGGCAAAGCACATTCCATCCGGACGGGCCAAACAAACAAACTTGGACGAGGCGTCAGAAATAGAATTATATCGCGAGGCCTCGAGCGGTCAACAGGGAAGGAGGCAGTTACGAAAAATTGAAGCACCATGACCCGAAGTGGCGAATGAGCCCCATATCGAAAATAAAAGGATGCTCAATGACGGAGACTGTGGACTATGCTTCCAGTAGCCGTGTTCATTCTGGTGGCTCATCCCGGGTAAACCCATTTGAAGTGCAGTGAACCCTCGCTATAACGCGGCTCACCTTTCACGTTCTCGCTGCTTCACGGATTTCCATTGTGCATTGTGTTCTGCATTCTGATTGGCTAATCAGTCTCTCCGCTTCTTCTCTACCTGTGTGTCAATAACGTTACGGTTTAATATGTACATTTATACAGTACATTTATTTGTTAAACAAACGCATTACAATATATAATAATTGTAAAAAAATAAAAGTTACTACTTCACGGATTTCGCCTATCACGGGTTCTTTTTGGAACGTAATCCCGCGAAACACGAGGGTTCACTGTATTTAGTGTACTATTGTGATAGAACATAGCGGGCACGAATTAGAAATGTGAGACAGTAACATGGGAGTAATAATTGAGAGTTATTCTGAAACATAGGATTAGATAGAAAGCGAAGATTTCTATGAACATATAATATACATTTTAAATTTAACTAATGTGGCAATATTGTGTTAAATGTATATTTGTCAACAGTTAATCGATAGGTTAATTTAATAGATAGATTCATTTATAGGAATACTCAAATACCTGTTTTCTAAGAAGGATAGCTCAACGCAAGTGTGGAGGCACTGACAAGTCCTATTGTTGTCAGACAGAGCGTAAAATTGATTTTGTCATGATTATTAATCCTAATTGCTTGATGGTTGATCAATGTTATAACATAGAAATACAACTTAATTTGTGCTTATAATAATTTACTTTTTATTCTTTTAGAATAATATTCAATTCACAGAGCATGTCTATTAAGTATTTGCTTCTCTTGTGATCAGCATTCTTTTGTGTAATATCTAATTGATTTATTAACTTGAGATTTTAGATAATTAATTTTGATTTTTGTTTGATATTTGGCTCATTAAGATATAACGCAATTTTAATGTTGCTGTTTGTTTTTGATATATTTCATGATTGATAATTTATATAACAGTGTCATAACTAGTATGTAAAGTATCAAGATTCTAAATAATGTCTTGCATGTTTTTTTTATGTGATATAATCTTTGATTTTGTGATTTTATTACACTACACTGATAAGGAATTATTAATTAATAAATGTATTGTTCATAAACATTTAACTCAGTTCTTGAATTCCACTAACTGATAGAATTAATATGGTCACTTTGAAGTACATTGATAATTTAATTAAAATACACCATAGTTATTGAAAAAATTAAACATTTACTAATCTAACATATTAAGTCTTGATACTGAAGAGCATTCAATGAAATGTGGAATAAAAAGGGCCACAGCGTATATATATATATATATATTATATATATATATATATATATATATATATATATATATCTTACATATATAAATGTGTATACGTATATATGTGTGTGTGTGTGTGTGTAAATGTGTGTCTGTCTCATATGAATTGAATTACATTTGTAGGTCGCTTATCTTTCATTCTCTATATCAGCATACAAGTATTAGAAGTATTATAAACTTAGGGTTAAAAATAGCCAATGTAACGGATAAAAGCATGAATACCATTTCTTGATGAAGGCAGACAATGGATATGAAACGTCTCTGCAACAAGGAATCCAAGAAGTAAATCTGCCAAGGGACGAATTTCTTGTGATTTTTATCCGTAAGCGTCTACATATTTGGAGGAACAAATGTTCGTAATGCAAATGAACGGCCAGTTAGAACCGCGCAAGGCCTGACCCACTGAATATACGATCATATGCACATTTAAGTGTACATTTGTCTATCTATCTGATAGACATACATTCATCTATCTGTCCGTCAGGATACGCTAATTTCAGCAGCAGTGTTGAGAATTATTCGAATAACGTTAAGAATAGTGACAGCAATTACGGTAATAGCAACACTGATAATGATAAATTAATTGACAATAACATAATATAAGATATAGAAGAGTACTTACAAATGCCGTTTTTTTCTGGTTACCCTCTTTCCTGATTCTCTTCTTCTTAATAATAAAAGTAAATGAAAACGGGTAAAAAGAATTAAATATACAAATATTTTTTGATACCGATCAAGATTAAGAAGAGGGGAGAGAGAAGTAGTGATAGATGGAGATTTATCATTGTTGTCAGTATGTATGTATAGTCTATATCAATATTGATTTGATTATTCATAGTACTATGGTATCTTACTTATTCTAAAACCTTTAATATAAGTTTCTTTTATCATTTTCATAATTTCTGTCATTATTGTGATAACGCCTTTCTTCTTATAAGTATCAACATTATTTCTTAGTGGTAACAAAATCATAATATTATTATATCATTCTTATCATAGGTTGTATGATTAGTGGCATTTGTTCATTGTCATAACTATCATAATCATGGAATCATCGAAAACCTGTTTCCATCATTATCATTATATTAACTTATTAGAAATATAAGAGATAAACAAATCAATATACATACATAAATGAATAAATAGTCACACAGAAAAACATAAATAAAAATGTTAGCAAAGGAATATATATATGATAAAAATAAAACTTTACTGTTTCCATATGTTATTTACTACTTTCAATATGGTGCAACGGTTAACGCAGCCGCCTCTGAAGCGGGAATACCGGGTTCGATTCCCGGCAGAGACAATTTCATTGTAATTTTTTTTCCTTTAGCTTTTTGTAATACCCTCCTTATTGAGATAACTATGATAAAGAGTAATAATAGTGGTATTAATATTAATGATACAAAAACAAAAACAACCAAAGAAATAATAATGACGCAATGATAATGATAACCTAACGGCAGTAGCAGTGATGATAATGATTCTAGGAGTAATGATAGTAAGGATGGCAATATCAAAGGTGATATTCATAGATTAATTGACAATAACATATAAAAAATTTGTTAGTACTTACAATATAAAACAATCTTTCGGGTTCCCTTCTTTCCTGTTTCTCCTCATGAGAATGATTGTAATAACTGTAAAAAGGATAAAGACAATACTAGTTATACGTAGTTTTGATACTAATCAATATAATAATAATGATTATAAGATAGAGAGAGAAGGACAGGTTATTATCAATCCTAAATGTGCATTTATATTATTGTTGATTTGAATATTCATAGTACTATGGTATCCGCACAATTCACTATTCTATTTTTTTTTCTTATTTTTCATGCTTATAATGTATTTATTTATAATAATTCATTGTGATAAATCCTCTTCTTTTTCGCATTACTATCATAGCTATAATCAACATTATCCTTTTCTTATCGGTAGCAAAATCATCAATATTATTGTTAATTAAATAATTCTTATCACTGGTGAGTAGGACACGAGATGTAGGCTTAAAAATAACGGCAATTTCTTGATTTCTACACGAGTTGAATTCTCAATATTGTTTACAGTAATTACGAAATGTCACGTGTACAAGTATGTGCGTTTCTTTCGTAAATCATTTCAAACTTTGATGAATATAATTGTATATATACATGGACTTCATGAATATATTGGTTGTAACACTCTTAACTATATAGGCCTACTTAGTGTTAAAGATCCCTATGTATTTGATTGACAAGCGGCAATCATTTGTTTTTCAATCATTTGTGTCTAATTCCCTTGCAGTAGCTGTAATGATTTTTGTTTGTGCGTTTGTTTTAAGGACGAAAAGGACGTAAACTAGATTATAGGATTTCTTTTGTTGAGAAACATTTTGATTATCAATAATGTGTTGATGCGTCTACCTCTATATAACTGTCCATCTTTCTCTCACCATATATATAAATACATGTATATCTCATTTTCTCGTTTCCTTTATCTGTTCCTGTATCTCTCTCTGCCTCCGTCTCCTCTCTCTCTCTACTCTCTCTTTTTCTCCATATCTCTCTCTCTCTCAGTATGTGCTTCTCCCTCTGTTTACAATAAATGATATTAGTGTTGAAGAAGAAACTTATATGGACTAGATTTTATTGTCTCCGGTGGGAATAGATACTGTGTTCACTTTTATTTCCAATATCATTGTGTCCTGTTCTGCAAAATGAATGTGTTTGGGAGTGTTTCTCTATTAAATCCTTCTCTTTCTCTGCATCTCTTTTTCTTTCCACTTCACCCCCCCCCCCTCTCTCTCATTCCCTTCTGTCTCTCTTTCACTCCACATTTTATTGATGTTATAAACAGTTCAAATCTATTCGTGGGCTTTAATTCTTACTTTGTTACAATTGTAGGGAGTCAACCTTCATTTGATATGTTTGTTACTACTTATTTAATTACATTTTCAAGATGCTTATCTTCCATTGTTTTATGTCGCCATGTAGGTATTAAAATAATTTTAAAATCATGGTAAAAAACAGCCAACATCAACAGATAAAAGCATGAGAGAGAGATTGATTCAATAGTATTGTTATCAATTATGCATTTTCTATATTATTTCTGATTTGATTATTATTATTGCAATGGTAACAACAGATATAAAGTTTAAAAGCATTGTATAATTAACATCGTTGTTACTTTAGTCTGATTATCAGAATCATTATCATGATCAACTTTGTGATTTCTTTGTCAGTATCAGTATCATTATCACTGCTATATTATATTTTCATCATTAGTTGTACTATTAGTGGCGTTTGTTTATCGCCATAACAGTCATTGTCATTGCAAAAACACATGGGGGGGGGGGGTAACCTACTCCGAGAAAGCCTGTTTCCAGTATCATTATAAAATTACGGGAACAGACCAACAAAGGAAAATAGATGAATAAACAAGTAAAGAAATAAACTTACAAGATATATATAAACAACCTCCCAAAAAACTTCTGTTATGCATAATTATATCTTCTACACTGCTCATTTCCAAGTCTCTGTGGTGTAACGGTTAACGCAGCCGCCTCTGAAGCGGGAATACCGGGTTCGATTCCCGGCGGAGACAATCACAAATGCACTTTTATTTAGTTATTTACTAATCATAGCTATAATCAACATTATCCTTTTCTTATCGGTAACAAAATCATTATCATTGTCATATCATTCTTATCATTGGTAGCATTTTTCATTGTTGCTACTTTTATAATCATTTTTAGAATATGTCATTAATGCAGTTATCATTACCAATATCATTATCATTGCTTTTTTATATTTTTCCTTTTACCATCATCATCATTGTTGTTTTTGTTATTGATAATGAAAATAACAGTTATTATTATAATCATTATTATTATGCAAAAACTACTTTTTCTACACGAGTAGAATTCTCATGACTTGCTTTTTAAAGTAATCACGAATTTTAATGTGTACAAGTATGCGCGTTTTTTCGTAAATTATTTGTCTTGCTCATGATGAATATAACTATGCATATATTGACTTCATGAATATATAGGTTGTAGTGTATTCTATTAGCAAAAAGAACACTCATAATAATATAGTCATACTTAGTGTTAAAGATTCCTGAGTAGTTGATTGACAAGTGACAATAATTTATTTTTCGATCATTCGTGTCTAATTCCCTTGCAGTTGCGGTAATGATGTTTTTTGTTTTGTTTTGTTTTAAGAGCATTGTTGAGAAACATTTTTTTATTTTCAGAAAAAATGAATAGTCTTTATGTTTCTACCCCTCTCAAACTTTCTTTATATATTATAAATATATGGTTATCTCATTTTCTCGTTTTCTTTATCTGTTTCTTTATCTCAGTCTCCACCAGCTCCTCTCTCTCTCTACCCGTGTGTATGTGACTCTCTCTCTTTGATTAAGACAAATATAATATGATATGTGTTGAAGAAGTAAAAAAAAAATATATATATATATTTTATTGTCTCCGGTGGGAATAGATACTGTGTTCACTTTTATTTCCAATATTGTGTCCTTTTAGCAAAATGAATCTGTGCCTGGAGTGTCTCTCTATTCAATCCCTCTCTCTCTACATCTCTTTTTCTTTCCACTTCTCCACCCCCTCTCTGGGTCTCTCTCTCTCTCTCCGTTTCTCTTTCACTCTCTCCCCATCTTTTACTGATGTTATAACCAGAGTTAAATTTGTTTGTGGGCTTTAACTCTTACTGTGTTACATTTGTAGGGAGTCTTAACTACCTATGGTATGTTTGTTTCTTAACGAAATACGTTTCTTATTTAAGTAGCTAATTACGTTTTCACGATGCTTATCTTCCATTGTCTTATGTTACCATTTAGTTATTAAAATCCTTTTAAACTCAAGGTCACAAATAGCCAAGGTCAATGGATAAAAGCATGAGAGAGAGAGAGAGAGAGAGAGAGAGAGAGAGAGAGAGAGAGAGAGAGAGAGAGAGAGAGAGAGAGAGAGAGAGAGAGAGAGAGAGAGAGAGAGAGAGGGGGAGGGGAGGGAGATTCTATACTATTGTTATCAATGATGTATGTATATTCTATGTCATTCTTGATTTGATTACTTTTATTGCTATGGTAACAAGAGATACATTGTCTAAAACCACAATTCCTTATCATTATATTATCGTTTTTTTTTCTCTTGTATTATTATGAGATTCATTGTTATTAACTTTGTGATTTCCTTAACGGCATCAGTATTATCATCATTGCTATATTTATAATCATTAGTTGAAGGAAATTTATGGGAAGGAATAAAGAAACAAAAGAAAAGGGTGAATAAACAAACACACTTTTAAGATATTTATGAACACCCCTAAAAAATTACTTCTAGGGATAATTATTTTTTCTGCACTACTATTTCCTAAGTCTCTGTGGCGTAACGGTTAACGCAGCCGCCTCTGAAGCGGGAAAACCGGGTTCGATTCCCGGGGAGACAACAAAATTGCATTTTAATTATTTATTTATAGTTTTATGTGATTTTAGCCTTAATAAGACGATGCTGAATTTGTTATCACTTGCTATTACTATTTTTTAAAATCATTACTGCTATTGTTATTAATGTAATTATAACAGTAGAGAAAGGGAGAGAGAGAGAATGGTGTCAAGAATTCAGAGAGAGAGAGATAGAGAGATAGAGAGATAGAGAGATATAGAGATAGATAGATAGATAGATAGATAGAGAGAGAGAGAGAGAGAGAGAGAGAGAGAGAGAGAGAGAGAGAGAGAGAGAGAGAGAGAAGTATCCACATCTTTCTTTCTCTACTTTCTATCTGTGTGTGTGTTCCTCTCTGTCTCTATATATGATAAATACAATTGTTTATACCTGTCGTGTAACTCGTGTATTTTACTGCCAATAAAAATATTCAAAATGCAATAGGCCTACTTGGTGCTAACGACCCTTGTGCAACAGTGGTTGAGTGACAAGCGACTTTCATTTGTGTCAGTATTGATCCCCGTTGCTGTAGAATTTCGTTTTGTAAAAAAGAAAATTATATGGACTAAATATGACTGTGTTCACTCTCCTCCCCTCTCCTTTCTTCTATCCATCTTCACCTCTCTCTTTCTTTATCCTCCCACCCCACACACGCACACCTACATACGCACACACGCATATATATGCATGTGTGTATATATATATAGATGGATAAACAAAAATATACATCCCCTGAGAATAGGTGGATGTGAAAAGAATACTTCAAAGTAGAGTCGTAAAAGAGCCTGACCAACCCGCCCTGCGCCAGCGCGGTCGGGTGCGGCCCTTTCCTTCCTGCGATGCAAACACCGCAACGAGAGGGTGCAGATTGGGAAAGTCAACGGATTTGGAAGGCTGAAAGGTAAGATATATATATGTACATATACATATATCTAATATATATATATATATATATATATATATATATATATATATATATATTCATATATATATACATAAATATATATATATATATATATATATATATATATATATGTATATATGTTCATATATATGTTTGTGTATACGCGCGCGCGCACACTAACACATACACATATACACACATGCACATATATCGTAGATACACGAGGGAATTTATCATCACGAGAACAAGTGGGCAAAGCACATTCCATCCGGACGGGCCAAACAAACAAACTTGGACGAGGCGTCAGAAATAGATTTATATCGCGAGGACTCGAGCGGTCAACAGGGAAGGAGGCAGTTACGAAAAATTGAAGCACCATGACCCGAAGTGGCGAATGAGCCCCATATCGAAAATAAAAGGATGCTCAATGACGGAGACTGTGGACTATGCTTCCAGTAGCCGTGTTCATTCTGGTGGCTCATCCCGGGTAAACCCATTTGAAGTGCAGTGAACCCTCGCTATAACGCGGTTCACCTTTCACGTTCTCGCTGCTTCACGGATTTCCATTGTGCATTGTGTTCTGCATTCTGATTGGCTAATCAGTCTCTCCGCTTCTTCTCTACCTGTGTGTCAATAACGTTACGGTTTAATATGTACATTTATACAGTACATTTATTTGTTAAACAAATGCTTGGGCCTGTAAAAAGGTTTTGTTCTTTGGTTTCAATGTATTGTAGAACATTGCATTATATAATAATTGTAAAAAAATAAAAGTTACTACTTCACGGATTTCGCCTATCACGAGTTCTTTTTGGAACGTAACCCCCGCGAAAAACGAGGGTTCACTGTATTTAGTGTACTATTGTGATAGAACATAGCGGGCACGAATTAGAAATGAGAGACAGTAACATGGGAGTAATAACTGAGAGTTATTCTGAAACATAGGATTAGATAGAAAGCGAAGATTTCTATGAACATATAATGGAAATAACTTGATTTTTAAATTTAACTAATGTGGCAATATTGTGTTAAATGTATCTTTGTCAACAGTTAATCGATAGGTTAATTAAATAGATAGATTCATTTACAGGAATACTCAAATACCTGTTTTCTAAGATGGATAGCTCAACGGAAGTGTGGAGGCACTGACAAGTCCTATTGTTGTCAGACAGAGCGTAAAATTGATTTTGTCATGATTATTAATTGCTTGATGGTTGATCAATGTAATAACATAAAAATACAACTTAGTTTGTGCTTATAATAATTTACTTTTTTATTCTTTTTATTCAATTCACAGAGCATGTCTATTAAGTATTTGCTTCTCTTGTGATCAGCATTCTTTTGTGTAATATTTAATTGATTTATTAACTTGAGATATTAGATAATTAATTTTGATATTTTTGTTTGATATTTGGCTCATTAAGATATGACGCAATTTTAATGTTGCTGATTTTGTTTTTGATATATTTCATGATTGATAATTATATAACAGTGTCATAACTAGTATGTAAAGTATCAAGATTCTAAATAATGTCTTGCATGTTTTTTTATGTGATATAATCTTTGATTTTGTGATTTTATTACACTACACTGATAAGGAATTATTAATTAATAAATGTATTGTTCATAAACATTTAACTCAATTCTTGAATTCCACTAACTGATAGAATTAATATGGTCACTTTGAAGTACATTGATAATTTAATTAAAATACACCATAGTTATTGAAAACAATTAAACATTTACTAATCTAACATAATAAGTCTTGATACTGAAGAGCATTCAATGAAATGTGGAATAAAAAGGGCCACAGCGTATATATATATATATATATATATATATATATATATATCTTACAAAATAAATGTGTATACGTATATATATGTGTGTGTGTGTGTGTAAATGTGTGTCTGTGTCTGATATGAATTGAATTACATTTGTAGGACGCTTATCTTTCATTCTCTATATCAGCATACAAGTATTAGAAGTATTATAAACTTCGGGTTAAAAATAGCCAATGTAACGGATAAAAGCATGAATACCATTTCTTGATGAAGGCAGACAATGGATATGAAACGTCTCTACAACAAGGAATCCAAGAAGTAAATCTGCCAAGGGACGAATTTCTTGTGATTTTATCCGTAAGCGTCTACATATTTGGAGGAACAAATGTTCGTAATGCAAATGAACGGCCAGTTAGAACCGCGCAAGGCCTGACCCACTGAATATACGATCATATACACATTTAAATGCATATTTGTCTATCTATCTGATAGACATACATTCATCTATCTGTCCGTCAGATATGCATGTCTGGACTGGCAATAGACCTTTATTTCTGTGTATATGCATGTCCTTAGAATGAATTTTTATTGGGTCGGGCCTCGCGCAGCTTTTACAAACAAGCCGAAGGTCACAAGTAGGCGCGTTTCCTCGAGCCACAGGAGAAAGTTATTACAGCGAACAAGGTTATCGGAAATGAAACGAAGGATGGCAACTCCTAAAACACAAGTTCAGGATGAAAGCGTGTAGATGTAAGTGAAAATGTTGCTGTAGTTGCTATATTTTTTCCTTGAGGCTAGGAAGGAAAAAATATAGCCTAGGAGCAACATTTTCACTTACATCTACACGCTTTCATCCTGAACTTGTTTTAGGAGTTCCCATCCTTCGCAACTGAACAGAAATTCCAGGATATCAGAAATGGAAGCAAAATTTAACAGAGAAACAGTATAACACATACAGGCTTGACTACCAGTACATAAGCCTTTTCCAGGTGTAATCGTGGTCCTGGCCAAAATATGATGGCAACTACAATGACAATGATGACATAATGATAAGGATACGCTAATTTCAGCAGCAGTGTTGAGAATTATTCGAATAACGTTAAGAATAGTGACAGCAATTACGGTAATAGCAACACTGGTAATGATAAATTAATTGACAATAACATAATATAAGATATAGAAGAGTTACAAATGCCGTTTTTTCTGGTTACCCTCTTTCCTGTCTCTTTTATAATAAAAGTAAATGAAAACGGGCAAAAAAATACTAAATATACAAAATATTTTTGATACCGATCAAGATTAAGAAGAGGGGAGAGAGAAGTAGTGATAGATAGATGGAGATTTATCATTGTTGTCAATTATGTATGTATAGTCTATATCAATATTGATTTGATTATTCATAGTACTATGGTATCTTACTTATTCTAAAATCTTTAATATAAGTTTCTTTTATGATTTTCATAATTTCTGTCATTATTGTGATAACGCCTTTCTTCTTATAAGTATCAACATTATTTTCTTAGTGGTAACAAAATCATCATTATTATTATATCATTCTTGTCATAGGTTGTATGATTAGTGGCATTTGTTCATTGCCATAACTATCATAATCATGGAATCATCGAAAACCTGTTTCCATCATTATCATTATATCAACGTATTAGAAGGAACTGTTCGAAAAATTAAACAAATATAAAAGAGATAAACAAAAATATACATACATAAATGAATAAATAGTCACACAGAAAAACATAGATAAAAATGTTAGCAAAGGAATATATATGATAAAAATAAAACTTTACTGTTATCCATATACTGTTTTCCTACATCTATGTTTCTGTGGTGTAACGGTTAACGCAGCCGCCTCTGAAGCGGGAATACCGGGTTCGACTCCCGGCAGAGACAATTTCATTGTAACTTTTTTTCCTTTAGCTTTTTTAGTACCCTCCTTATTGAGATAACTATGATAAAGAGTAATAATAGTGATATTAATAATAATTATGAAAAACAAACAAAAAAACAACCATAGGAATAATAATGACGCAATGATAATGATAACCTAACGGCAGTAGCAGTGTTGATAATGATTCTAGGAGTAATGATAGTAGTAAGGATGGCAATACCAAGGTGATATTCATAGATGAATTGACAATAACATATAAAAATATTTGTGAGTACTTACAAATATAAACAATCTTTTCGGGTTCCCTTCTTTCCTGTTTCTCCTCATGAGAATGATTGTAATAACTGTAAAAAGGATAAAGACAATACTAGTTATACGCAGTTATTTTGATACTAATCAATATAATAATAATGATTATAAGATAAGAGAGAGAGGGAGAGGTTATTATCAATCCTAAATGCACATTTCATATTATTGTTGATTTGAATATTCATAGTACTATGGTATCAACACAATTCTCTATTCTATTTTTTTATTTTTTATTTTTTTCTTATTTTTCATGCTTATAATGTATTTATTTATAATAATTTATTGTGATAAATCCTCTTTCTTTTTCGCATTACTATCATAGCTATAATCAACATTATCCTTTTCTTATCGGTAGCAAAATCATCAATATTATTGTTAATTAAATAATTCTTATCACTGGTGAGTAGGACACGAGATGTAGGCTTAAAAATAACGGCAATTTCTTGATTTCTACACGAGTTGAATTCTCAATGACTTGTTTACAGTAATTATGAAATGTCACGTGTACAAGTATGTGCGTTTCTTTCTTAAATCATTTCAAACTTGCTGATGAATATAATTGTATATATACATGGACTTCATGAATATATTGGTTGTAACACTCTTAAGTATATAGGCCTACTTAGTGTTAAAGATCCCTATGTATTTGATTGACAAGCGGCAATCATTTGTTTTTCAATCATTTGTGTCTAATTCCCTTGCAGTAGCTGTAATGATTTTTGTTTGTGCGTTTGTTTTAAGGACGAAAAGGACGTAAACTAGATTATAGGATTTCTTTTGTTGAGAAACATTTTGATTATCAATAATGTGTTGATGCGTCTACCTCTATATAACTGTCCATCTTTCTCTCACCATATATATAAATACGTATATCTCATTTTCTCGTTTCCTTTATCTGTACCTGTATCTCTCTCTGCCTCCGTCTCCTCTCTGTCTCTACTCTCTCTTTTTCTCCATATCTCTCTCTCTCTCTCAGTATGTACTTCTCCCTCTTTGTTTACAATAAATATGATATAGTGTTGAAGAAGAAACTTATATGGACTAGATTTTATTGTCTCCGGTGGGAATAGATACTGTGTTCACTTTTATTTCCAATATCATTGTGTCCTGTTCTGCAAAATGAATGTGTGTTTGGGAGTGTTTCTCTATTAAATCCTTCTCTTTCTCTGTATCTCTTTTTCTTTCCACTTCACCCCCCCCTCTCTCTCTCATTCCCTCTCTGTCTCTCTTTTTATTGATGTTATAAACATAGTTAAAATCTATTCGTGGGCTTTAATTCTTACTTTGTTACAATTGTAGGGAGTCAACCTTCATTTGATATGTTTGTTACTACTTATTTAATTACATTTTCTAGATGCTTATCTTCCATTGTTTTATGTCGCCATGTAGGTATTAAAATAATTTTAAAGTCAAGGTCAAAAACAGCCAACATCAACAGATAAAAGTATGAGAGAGAGATTGATTCAATAGTATTGTTATCAATTATGCATTTTCTATATTATTTCTGATTTGATTATTATTATTGCAATGGTAACAACAGATATAAAGTTTAAAAGCATTGTATAATTAACATCGTTGTTACTTTAGTCTGATTATCAGAATCATTATCATTATCAACTTTGTGATTTCTTTGTCAGTATCAGTATCATTATCACTGCTATATTTTTCATCATTAGTTGTACTATTAGTGGCGTTTGTTTATCGCCATAACAGTCATTGTCATTGCAAAAACACATGGGGGGGGGTAACCTACTCCGAGAAAGCCTGTTTCCAGTATCATTATATAAAATTACGGGGACAGACCAACAAAGGAAAATAGATGAATAAACAAGTAAACAAATAAACTTACAAGATATATATAAACAACCTCCCAAAAAAACTTCTGTTTGTAATTATTTCTACACTTATATCCAAGTCTCTGTGGTGTAACGGTTAACGCAGCCGCCTCTGAAGCGGGAATACCGGGTTCGATTCCCGGCGGAGACAATCACAAATGCACTTTTATTTAGTTATTTACTAATCATAGCTATAATCAACATTATCCTTTTCTTATCGGTAGCAAAATCATCATTATTATTGTTAATTAAATAATTCTTATCACTGGTGAGTAGGACACGAGATGTAGGCTTAAAAATAACGGCAATTTCTTGATTTCTACACGAGTTGAATTCTCAATGATTGTTTACAGTAATTACGAAATTCACGTGTACAAGTATGTGCGTTTCTTTCTTAAATCATTTCAAACTTGCTGATGAATATAATTGTATATATACATGGACTTCATGAATATATTGGTTGTAACACTCTTAAGTATATAGGCCTACTTAGTGTTAAAGATCCCTATGTATTTGATTGACAAGCGGCAATCATTTGTTTTTCAATCATTTGTGTCTAATTCCCTTGCAGTAGCTGTAATGATTTTTGTTTGTGCGTTTGTTTTAAGGACGAAAAGGACGTAAACTAGATTATAGGATTTCTTTTGTTGAGAAACATTTTGATTATCAATAATGTGTTGATGCGTCTACCTCTATATAACTGTCCATCTTTCTCTCACCATATATATAAATACATGTATATCTCATTTTCTCGTTTCCTTTATCTGTCCCTGTATCTCTCTCTGCCTCCGTCTCCTCTCTCTCTCTACTCTCTTTTTTCTCCATATCTCTCTCTCTCTCAGTATGTGCTTCTCCCTCTTTGTTTACAATAATATGATATAGATGATGTGTGGAGAAGAAACTTATATGGACTAGATTTTATTGTCTCCGGTGGGAATAGATACTGTGTTCACTTTTATTTCCAATATCATTGTGTCCTGTTCTGCAAAATGAATGTGTGTTTGGGAGTGTTTTTCTATTAAATCCTTCTCTTTCTCTGCATCTCTTTTTCTTTCCACCCCCCCCCCTCTCTCTCTCATTCCCTCTCTGTCTCTCTTTCACTCCACATTTTATTGATGTTATAAACATAGTTAAAATCTATTCGTGGGCTTTAATTCTTACTTTGTTACAATTGTAGGGAGTCAACCTTCATTTGATATGTTTGTTACTACTTATTTAATTACATTTTCAAGATGCTTATCTTCCATTGTTTTATGTCGCCATGTAGGTATTAAAATAATTTTAAAGTCAAGGTCAAAAACAGCCAACATCAACAGATAAAAGTATGAGAGAGAGATTGATTCAATATATTGTTATCAATTATGCATTTTCTATATTATTTCTGATTTGATTATTATTATTGCAATGGTAACAACAGATATAAAGTTTAAAAGCATTGTATAATTAACATCGTTGTTACTTTAGTCTGATTATCAGAATCATTATCATCATCTTTGTGATTTCTTTGTCAGTATCAGTATCATTATCACTGCTATATTATATTTTCATCATTAGTTGTACTATTAGTGGCGTTTGTTTATCGCCATAACAGTCATTGTCATTGCAAAAACACATGGGGGGGGGTAACCTACTCCGAGAAAGCCTGTTTCCAGTATCATTATATAAAATTACGGGAACAGACCAACAAAGGAAAATAGATGAATAAACAAGTAAAGAAATAAACGCAGCCGCCTCTGAAGCGGGAATACCGGGTTCGATTCCCGGCGGAGACAATCACAAATGCACTTTTATTTAGTTATTTACTAATCATAGCTATAATCAACATTATCCTTTTCTTATCGGTAACAAAATCATTATCATTGTCATATCATTCTTATCATTGGTAGCATTTTTCATTGTTGCTACTTTTTATAATCATTTTTAGAATATGTCATTAATGCAGTTATCATTACCAATATCATTATCATTGCTTTTTTATATTTTTCCTTTTACCATCATCATCATTGTTGTTTTTGTTATTGATAATGAAAATAACAGTTATTATTATAATCATTATTATTATGCAAAAACTACTTTTTCTACACGAGTAGAATTCTCATGACTTGCTTTTTAAAGTAATCACGATCTTTCGTAAATTATTTGTCTTGCTCATGATGAATATAACTATGCATATATTGACTTCATGAATATATAGGTTGTAGTGTATTCTATTAGCAAAAAGAACACTCATAATAATATAGTCATACTTAGCGTTAAAGATTCCTGAGTAGTTGATTGACAAGTGACAATAATTTATTTTTCGATCATTCGTGTCTAATTCCCTTGCAGTTGCAGTAATGATGTTTTTTGTTTTGTTTTGTTTTAAGAGCATTGTTGAGAAACATTTTTTGATTTTCAGAAAAAAATGAATAGTCTTTATGTTTCTACCCCTCTCAAACTTTCTCTTTATATATTATGAATATATGTTTATCTCATTTTCTCGTTTTCTTTATCTGTTTCTTTATCTCAGTCTCCACCAGCTCCTCTCTCTCTCTACCCGTGTGTATGTGACTCTCTCTCTCTTGATTAAGACAAATATAATATGATATGTGTTGAAGAAGAAAAAAAAAAAAATTATATGGACTAGATTTTATTGTCTCCGGTGGGAATAGATACTGTGTTCACTTTTATTTCCAATATTGTGTCCTTTTAGCAAAATGAATCTGTGCCTGGGGTGTCTCTCTATTCAATCCCTCTCTCTCTACATCTCTTTTTTTCCACTTCTCCACCCCCTCTCTGGCTCTCTCTCTCTCTCTCCGTTTCTCTTTCACTCTCTCCCCATTTTACTGATGAGTTAAATTGTTTGTGGGCTTTAACTCTTACTGTGTTACATTTGTAGGGAGTCTTAACTACCTATGGTATGTTTGTTTCTTAACGAAATACGTTTCTTATTTAAGTAGTTAATTACGTTTTCACGATGCTTATCTTCCATTGTCTTATGTTACCATTTAGTTATTAAAATCCTTTAAACTCAAGGTCACAAAATAGCCAAGGTCAATGGATAAGCATGAGAGAGAGAGAGAGAGAGAGAGAGAGAGAGAGAGAGAGAGAGAGAGAGAGAGAGAGAGAGAGAGAGAGAGAGAGAGAGAGAGAGAGAGAGAGAGAGAGAGAGAGAGAGAGAGAGAGAGAGAGTGGGAGAGAGAGAGAGAAAAGGGAGGGGAGGGAGATTCTATACTATTGTTATCAATGATGTATGTATATTCTATGTCATTCTTGATTTGATTACTTTTATTGCTATGGTAAAGAATATACATTGTCTAAAACCACAATTCCTTATCATTATATTATCGTTTTTTTTCTCTTGTATTATTATGAGATTCATTGTTATTAACTTTGTGATTTCCTTAACGGCATCAGTATTATCATCATTGCTATATTTATAATCATTAGTTGAAGGAAATTTATGGGAAGGAATAAACAAACAAAAGAAAAGGGTGAATAAACAAAACACTTTTAAGATATTTATGAAATTACTTCTAGGGATAATTTTTTTCTGCATTTTTCCTTCGTAAGTCTCTGTGGCGTAACGGTTAACGCAGCCGCCTCTGAAGCGGGAACACCGGGTTCGATTCCCGGGGAGAACAACAAAATTGCATTTTTAATTATTTATTTATTAGTTTTTTTATGTGATTTTTAGCCTTAATAAGACGATGATGAATTTGTTATCACTTGCTATTACTATTTTTAAAAATCATTACTGCTATTGTTATTAATGTAATTATAACAGTAGAGAAAGGGGAGAGAAGAGGAGAGAGAGAGAGAGAGAGAGAGAGGAGAGAGAGAGAGATAGAAGATAGAATAGAGAGATAGAGAGATAGAGAGAGAGAAGAGAGGATAGAGGAGAGAGAGAGAAGAGAGAAGAGAGAGAGAGAGAGAGAGAGAGAAAGTATCCACATCTTTCTTTCTCTACTTTCTATCTGTGTGTGTGTTCCTCTCTGTCTCTACATATGATAAATACAATTGTTTATACCTGTCGTGTAACTCGTGTATTTTACTGCCAATAAAAATATTCAAAATGCAATAGGCCTACTTGGTGCTAACGACCCTTGTGCAACAGTGGTTGAGTGACAAGCGACTTTCATTTGTGTCAGTATTGATCCCCGTTGCTGTAAAATTTCGTTTTGTAAAAAAAGAAAATTATATGGACTAAATATGACTGTGTTCACTCTCCTCCCCTCTCCTTTCTTCTATCCATCTCCACCTCTCTCTTTCTTTATCCTCCCACACACACACGCACACCTACATACACACGCATATATATGCATGTGTGTATATATATAGATAGATGGATAAACAAAAATATACATCCCCTGAGAATAGGTGGATGTGAAAAGAATACTTCAAAGTAGAGTCGTAGAAGAGCCTGACCAACCCGCCTGCGCCAGCGTGGTCGGGTGCGGCCCTTTCCTTCCTGCGATGCAAACTTACCTGAACGAGAGGGTGCAGATTGGGAAAGTCCTTTTTCAACAACGGATTTGGAAGGCTGAAAGGTAAGATATATATATGTACATATACATATATGTAATGTATATAATATTATATATATATATATATATATATATATATATATATATATATATATATATATAATATATAATATATATAATATATGTATATATGTTCATATATATGTTTGTGTATGCGCGCGCGCACACATACACATACACACACACACATATATCGTAGATACACGAGGGAATTAATCATCACGAGAACAAGTGGGAAAGCACATTCCATCCGGACGGGCCAAACAAACAAACTTGGACGAGGCGTCAGAAATAGATTTATATCGCGAGGACTCGAGCGGTCAACAGGGAAGGAGGCAGTTACGAAAAATTGAAGCACCATGACCCGAAGTGGCGAATGAGCCCCATATCGAAAATAAAAGGATGCTCATGACGAGACTAGACTATGCTTCCAGTAGCCGTGTTCATTCTGGTGGCTCATCCCGGGTAAACCCATTTGAAGTGCAGTGAACCCTCGCTATAACGCGGTTCACCTTTCACGTTCTCGCTGCTTCACGGATTTCCATTGTGCATTGTGTTCTGCATTCTGATTGGCTAATCAGTCTCTCCGCTTCTCTCTGTGTCAATAACGTTGTTTAATATGTACATTTATACGTTAAACAAATGCTTGGGCCTGTAAAAAGGTTTTGTTCTTTGGTTTCAATGTATTGTAGAGCATTACATTATATAATAATTGTAAAAAAAAAGTTACTACTTCACGGATTTCGCCTATCAGGTTCTTTTTGGAACGTAACCCCGCGAAAACGAGGGTTCACTGTATTTAGTGTACTATTGTGATAGAACATAGCGGGCACGAATTAGAAATGGGAGACAGTAACATGGGAGTAATAACTGAGAGTTATTCTGAAACATAGGATTAGATAGAAAGCGAAGATTTCTATGAACATATAATGGAAATAACTTGATTTTTAAATTTAAATTAATGTGGCAATATTGTGTTAAATGTATCTTTGTCAACAGTTAATCGATAGGTTAATTTAATAGATAGGTTCATTTACAGGAATACTCAAATACCTGTTTTCTAAGATGGATAGCTCAACGGAAGTGTGGAGGCACTGACAAGTCCTATTGTTGTCAGACAGAGCGTAAAATTGATTTTTTGTCTTTCTTGTATTTGATTTTGTCATGATTATTAATCCTAATTGCTTGATGGTTGATCAATGTAATATATAAATACAACTTAGTTTGTGCTTATAATAATTTACTTTTTTATTCTTTTAGAATAATATTCAATTCACAGAGCATGTCTATTAAGTATTTGCTTCTCTTGCGATCAGCATTCTTTTGTGTAATATTTAATTGATTTATTAACTTGAGATATTAGATAATTAATTTTGATATTTTGTTTGATATTTGGCTCATTAAGATATGACGCAATTTTAATGTTGCTGATTTTGTTTTTGATATATTTCATGATTGATAATTATATAACAGTGTCATAACTAGTATGTAAGTATCAAGATTCTAAATAATGTCTTGCATGTTTTTTTTATGTGATATAATCTTTGATTTTGTGATTTTATTACACTACACTGATAAGGAATTATTAATTAATAAATGTATTGTTCATAAACATTTAACTCAATTCTTGAATTCCACTAACATAGAATTAATATGGTCACTTTGAAGTACATTGATAATTTAATTAAGATGCACCATAGTTATTGAAAACAATTAAACATTTACTAATCTAACATAATAAGTCTTGATACTGAAGAGCATTCAATGAAATGTGGAATAAAAAGGGCCACAGCGTATATAATATTATATATATATATATATATATATATATATATATATATATATATATATATCTTACAAATATAAATGTGTATACGTATATATATGTGTGTGTGTGTGTAAATGTGTGTCTGTATCTGATATGAATTGAATTACATTTGTAGGACGCTTATCTTTCATTCTCTATATCAGCATACAAGTATTAGAAGTATTATAAACTTCGGGTTAAAAAATAGCCAATGTACGGATAAAAGCATGAATACCATTTCTTGGTGAAGGCAGACAATGGATATGAAAACGTCTCTACAACAAGGAATCCAAGAAGTAAATCTGCCAAGGGACGAATTTCTTGTGATTTTATCCGTAAGCGTCTACATATTTGGAGGAACAAATGTTCGTAATGCAAATGAACGGCCAGTTAGAACCGCGCAAGGCCTGACCCACTGAATATACGATCATATACACATTTAAATGCATATTTGTCTATCTATCTGATAGACATACATTCATCTATCTGTCCGTCAGATATGCATGTCTGGACTGGTAATAGACCTTTATTTCTGTGTATATGCATGTCCTTAGAATGAATTTTTATTGGGTCGGGCCTCGCGCAGCTTTTACAAACAAGCCGAAGGTCACAAGTAGGCGCGTTTCCTCGAGCCACAGGAGAAAGTTATTACAGCGAACAAGGTTATCGGAAATGAAACGAAGGATCTAAAACACAAGTTCAGGATGAAAGCGTGTAAATGTAAGTGAAAATGTTGCTGTAGTTGCTATATTTTTTCCTTGAGGCTAGGAAGGGATAAAGCAACTGAACAGAAATTCCAGGATATCAGAAATGGAAGCAAAATTTAACAGAGAAACAGTATAACATATACAGGCTTGACTACCAGTACATAAGCCTTTTCCAGGTGTAATCGTGGTCCTGGCCAAAATATGATGGCAACTACAATGACAATGATGACATAACGATAAGGATACGCTAATTTCAGCAGCAGTGTTGAGAATTATTCGAATAACGTTAAGAATAGTGACAGCAATTACGGTAATAGCAACACTGATAATGATAAATTAAATGACAATAACATAATATAAGATATAGAAGAGTACTTACAAATGCCGTTTTTTCTGGTTACCCTCTTTCCTGTCTCTTTTCATTATAATAATAAAAGTAAATGAAAATGGGTAAAAAAATACTAAATATACAAAATATTTTTGATACCGACCAAGATTAAGAAGAGGGGAGAGAGAAGTAGTGATAGATAGATGGAGATTTATCATTGTTGTCAATGTTGTCAATTATGTATGTATAGTCTATATCAATATTGATTTGATTATTCATAGTACTATGGTATCTTACTTATTCTAAAATCTTTAATATAAGTTTCTTTTATCATTTTCATAATTTCTGTCATTATTGTGATAACGCCTTTCTTCTTATAAGTATCAACATTATTTTCTTAGTGGTAACAAAATCATCATTATTATTATATCATTCTTATCATAGGTTGTAGGATTAGTGGCATTTGTTCATTGCCATAACTATTCTAATCATGGAATCATCGAAAACCTGTTTCCATTATCATCATTATATCAACGTATTAGAAGGAACTGTTCGAAAAATTAAACAAATATAAAAGAGATAAACAAATAAAATATACATACATAAATGATTAAATAGTCACACAGAAAAACATAGATAAAAATGTTAGCAAAGGAATATATATAATAAAAATAAAACTTTACTGTATCCATAATTTGTTTTCCTACATCGAATATTTATAAGTTTCTGTGGTGTAACGGTTAACGCAGCCGCCTCTGAAGCGGGAATACCGGGTTCGAGTCCCGGCAGAGACAATTTCATTGTAATTTTTTCCTTTAGCTTTTTGTAATACCCTCCTTATTGAGATGACTATGATAAAGAGTAATAATAGTGATATTAATAATAATTATGATACAAAAAACGAAAACAACCATAGGAATAATAATGACGCAATGATAATGATAACCTAACGGCAGTAGCAGTGATGATAATGATTCTAGGAGCAATGATAGTAAGGATGGCAATACCAAAGGTGATATTCATAGATGAATTGACAATAACATAATATAAAGATATTTGTGAGTACTTACAAATTTAAACAATCTTTTCGGGTTCCCTTCTTTCCTGTTTCTCTTCATGAGAATGATTGTAATAACTGTAAAAAGGATAAAGACAATACTAGTTATACGCAGTTATTTTGATACTAATCAATATAATAATAATGATTATAAGATAAGAGAGAGGAAGAGGTTATTATCAATCCTAAATGTATATTTCATATTATTGTTGATTTGAATATTCATAGTACTATGGTATCAGCACAATTCTCTATTCTATTTTTTTTTCTTATTTTTCATGCTTATAGTGTATTTATTTATAATAATTTATTGTGATAAATCCTCTTTCTTTTTCGCATTACTATCATAGCTATAATCAACATTATCCTTTTCTTATCGGTAGCAAAATCATCATTATATTGTTAATTTAAATAATTCTTATCTCATTTTCTCGTTTCCTTTATCTGTTCCTGTATCTCTCTCTGCCTCCGTCTCCTCTCTCTTTCTACTCTCTCTTTTTCTCCATATCTCTCTCTCTCTCTCTCAGTATGTGCTTCTCCCTCTTTGTTTACAATAAATATGATATAGTGTTGAAGAAGAAACTTATATGGACTAGATTTTATTGTCTCCGGTGGGAATAGATACTGTGTTCACTTTTATTTCCAATATCATTGTGTCCTGTTCTGCAAAATGAATGTGTGTTTGGGAGTGTTTCTCTATTAAATCCTTCTCTTTCTCTGTATCTCTTTTTCTTTCCTCTTCACCTCCCCCCCCCCTCTCTCATTCCTCGCTGTCTCTCTTTCACTCCACATTTTATTGATGTTATAAACAGTTCAAATCTATTCGTGGGCTTTAATTCTTACTTTGTTACAATTGTAGGGAGTCAACCTTCAATTGATATGTTTGTTACTACTTATTTAATTACATTTTCAAGATGCTTATCTTCCATTGTTTTATGTCGCCATGTAGGTATTAAAATAATTTTAAAAATCAGGTCAAAAACAGCCAACATCAACAGATAAAAGCATGAGAGAGATTGATTCAATAGTATTGTTATCAATTATGCATTTTCTATATTATTTCTGATTTGATTATTATTATTGCAATGGTAACAACAGATATAAAGTTTAAAAGCATTGTATAATTAACATCGTTGTTACTTTAGTCTGATTATCAGAATCATTATCATTATCAACTTTGTGATTCCTTTGTCAGTATCAGTATCATTATCACTGCTATATTTTATTTTCATCATCAGTTGTACTATTAGTGGCGTTTGTTTATCGCCATAACAGTCATTGTCATTGCAAAAACACATGGGGGGGGGGTAACCTACTCCGAGAAAGCCTGTTTCCAGTATCATTATATAAAATTACGGAACAGACCAACAAAGGGAAAATAGAAAAAAAAAGTAAACAAAGAAATAGATATATATTAACAACCTCCCAAAAAACCTGTTATTTTGAATTATATCTTTTTACAGTATCCAAGTTGTGTAACGGTTAACGCAGCCGCCTCTGAAGCGGGGAATACCGATTCCGGAGACGAACATACATACACTTTTATTTAGTTATTTATTGTTGTTCTAATGATTTTTAACCTAAGTCAGATGATTTTGTTAACATCACTTGCTGTTATTTCTATTTAAAAAAAATCATTATTACTGCTATTAGTATTACTATAATTATAATGGCAGAGAGAATATAAGTTTATCACTGATGTTTAGATTACTTTCATTGCTAAGGTAACATTGCAGCTACATTAATTAAAATCTTTATATTATCATTTACTAATATTGTTATACCCACTATTATTAAAAACAAAAAAAACATACTTATCATCATTACCAACCTTAATAGTTTCTTATCACTATCATCATCATTGTGTGTGTATCTAAGTATCCTGTGGCCAGAGGTGCCTTTACGCAAATAAAGTGAGTTATCATCCCCCTGGTATAAGCCCCTTGAAGTGGTAGCGTGGCTTGAGGAGCTTCTTTCGGCGTGGGTTTGTTCCAGCACTACCCTCTCCGTCGCACAATGATATTACAAGGAACATGATTAATAAGAAGTAAAGTTAAAATCATCTTTAAGAATGACGTTAAAATGAATAAAAAGATAGTAAAACAATAAAATGAAAGCTTACTTTAAAAATATGTATATGCATAAAATCCAAGAAATGCAGCATAATATATATATATATAATATTATATATATATATAATATATATATATATATATTAAACCAAAGCAAAATCAAAACTTACTAAAACCTCAACTAAAACTGATAATTATTATATAAAAACAAGATCACATCCAGCTCCTATATGCAAGGCAAAGCAACCTCAGACTTGACTTTATCTCCCTTCGCAGTTTCCAGGCGTCGAGCCGGTTTCACTCAGAAAAAGGGTGGAACATAAACACCATGTCTCTGCTGTGGTCTCTCCCGAACTGTTTATTTTTCGCGGCACCCGAAAGGGGGGTGACAGTGACGTCATTTTTACTAAAAAGTAAAACAGAAAATATAACCCTGCCCAAGTGAATAAAACTAAATTATTTTGTTAAAATGGGAAAAAATGTAAAATCAAAATAATATGCATGAGTAAAATACTACTAAAAATGACGTTGATAGCAGTGTTCTACCTAACCAATAAAATCTTTATCTGATTTATTTACCACTGAACTAATCAAGGAAACGAAAAATTAATTAAGAATAGACATGGCGACAAAGAATCGCACTGAAAAAAAATAAAAACTAAGCAAACTAATATAAAACGAAAGACGAAGAAAATGTACCATAACGGGCAAACTAAAACAAGAAGAGATAAGAAACTCGAAAGAAAATACTAAAATACATACAATAACAGGATGAAATCCGACAGGTGGGAAAAGGCATGTCGACCAAGTTACGCATAACACGAGCAGGGGAGCGCGGGCGAGGATGCCAGATATCGCGAGAGGCAAAGATGCGTGGTGGCGCCTCGCCGCACTACAATTGTTATATCATTCTTGTTCGTCATAATTATCAATATCATCATATTATCATGAACATACGCGAAGGAAAAGTCTACAGTGAAATTAAACATATGAATAAAGAAACAAATCAAATCAACCGACAAGTAAATTATATTAGTACTTCTATCTCCATTTAAACTGTCTGTTATATAACGGTTAATACAGCCGCCTCTGAAGTGGGAATACCGGGTTCGATTCCCTGCTGAGACAAACACATATAGTAATAACAGTTATAATACCATTACTGCTAATTGTGTTGATGATAATGATAATACTACTTCTAATGATAAGAAAAATGAGAAAACGATGATGAAAATATCAATATGGCTATCATCTGCATTATAATTAACCTTATTAACATTAACCGATATAATTATCATTCATCGATATTTACCTTATTTCTATTACTACTATCATTATTGCTGTCATTATCATTTCTAGAACACATGATTATCACAATTATCGTTGTCATTATCATCGTCATTATTATCATCATTACTAGATTTACGTAGACTAGTTAATAGTAGTTCCATTGATATTTTTTATTACTATCAGTCATGATAACTTTCTCTCTCTCTCTCTGTCTGTATACATATATATGTCTCTTTTTCTCGTTTTTTTCTGTATCTCTTTCTCTGCCTGACGCCTCTTTCTCTCTCCGCCCCTCTCCTCGTTCTCTCTACTTCTCCCTCCAGCTTCTCCAGCTCTCTCTACTTCTCTCTTTTTCTCTATCTCTCTCTCTCTCACTGCATGTACGTATGTACCTCTCCCTCTTTGCTTACGATAAATATGATATAATGTTGAAGAAGAAACTTAAATGGAGTGGATTTTATTGCTTCCGTGGGAATAGATACTGTTCATTTTTATTTCCAATATCATTGTGTCTCTTTCAGCAAAATGAATCTGTGTTTGAGTGTTTCTCTATTCAATCCCCCTCTTCCATTGCATCTCCTTTTCTTTCCACTACTCCACCCCCTCTCTGTTCTCTGTCTCTGTCTCTCACTCTCTCCCTATCTCTTACTGATATTATGGCCATAGTTAATGTCTATTTGTGGCTTTAATTATTACTGCGTTACATTTGTATGGAATCTTAACCTTCATTGGATAAGTTTGTTTCTTATATAAATACGTTTTCACGATGCTTATATTCCATTCTATTATGTCACCATGCAAGTATTAAATCTTTAAACTCAAGGTCAAAATTAACCAACGTCAACGGATAAAAACATAAGAGAGAGAAGGGGGGGGGGGAATTCAATATTGTTATCAATGATGTATAAATATTCCATATCATTGTTGATTTGATTACTTTTATTGTTATGGTAATAACAGATATATAGTTTAAAACCATTACATAATTCCTTATCATTATATTATCCTCGTTGTTACCTTTTCATGTAATCAAAATCCTTATTATTTTCAACTTGGTAATTTCCTTGTCACTATCTACATCATTATCATTGACATATTTTTGTTTTTATTAATTGTAGTATTAGTGGCATTTGTTTATTTCCATAACAGCATTCTCATTACAAAGAATGGAGGAAAAAATAATCCGAGAAAGTCTGCCTCCAGTATCATTATATAAAATTACGGGAAGAAATAAGACTATCAAAGGAAAATAAACGAATAAACAAGTAAACAAATAAACATAAAATTATATATATGAACAACCCTCTCAAAAAATTCTTCTTCTTTATTATTTTTAAAACTTTTAGTCTCTGTGTGTAACGGTTAACGCAGCCGCCTCCAAAGCGGGAATACCGGGTTCGATTCCCGGCGGAGACAATCTAGGATATTTTTATTTATTTATTTATAATCGCCAGTTTATTCTTTAGTTATTAATTGCTGTTACATAATTTTTAACCTTATCAAGATGATAATGATGATTTTGTTAATATCACTTGTCATTATTGCTATATTTTTTCATCGTTATTACTCTTACTGGTTATTTCTATCATTATAATAGGAGAGAGAAAGGAAATGAAGGGAAGAGGGAGAGAGGATGGAGTTAGGAAATCAAAAGAGAAATAGAGGGAGAGAGAGAATGTATGCAGCTACATTATTTAAAATCCTTCTATTATCATTTACTTAAACTATTGTTACTTTGATAAACCATCATCCTTCTTATCATAATCACCTTTATCAGTTTCTTATCGCTATTGATATCATCATTATCCTTGTTAGCAAATCAAATCATCGACAAGTAAGTAAATATTTAACTTCTATCTCCATTTAAACTGTCTTTGTTATGTAACGGTTAATACAGCCGCCTCTGAAGTGGGAATACCGGGTTCGATTCCCTGCTGAGACAAACACATATAGTAATAACAATTATAATACCACTACTGCTAATGTGATGATAATGATAATGATACTACTACTCTAATGATAAGAAAAAGGAGAAAACGATGATGAAAATATCAATATGGCTATCATCTGCATTATAATTAACCTTATTAACATTAACCGATATAATTATCATTCATCGATATTTACCTTATTTCTATTACTACTATCATTATTGCTGTTGTCATTATCATTTCTATAACACGTGATTATCACAATTATCACTGTCATTATCATTACTATTATGATTATCATTATTTGCTATTATCTTAATTTACACCAGGGTTCGCATACTTTTCAATATATAAATTGATATAGGCCTACTTAGGGTTAAAGAGCCCTGTGCAGTTGATTGAGCGACAATCGTTCGTTTTCTATCATTCGTGTCTAATTCCCTTGTAGTTGCTGTAATTTTTTATTTATATATATATACATATATTTTTAAGGACGACATTTACGTAGACTAGTTATAGTATTTCCATTGTTAAGGAAAAAATTGTTTATTAATATTTTCTGTCTACTCTCCACCTTTCTCTCTCTATGTATAGATGTGTATGTCTCATTTTCTCGTTTTGTTCTCTGTTTCTGTATCGCTCTCTCTCCGCCCTCTCTCTCTCTACTCCTTTCTTTTTCTCCATCTCTCTCTCTCTACCTGTTTGTATGTATCTCTTCCTCTTTGCTTATGATAAATATGAAACTCACATGGACTAGATTTTATTATTTCCGGTGCGGACAGATACTGTGTTCACTTTTATTTCTAATATTGAGTCCTTTTCAGCAAAATGAATCTGTGTTTGGGAGTGTTTTTTCTCTGCATCTCTGCAGAGAGGAAGAGAGAGAAAGAGGAAATGTGGGAAGAAGGAGAGAATGGTGTCAGGAGAGAGTGAGTGAGTGAGTGAATGAGAGTGAGAAGAGGAGAGGGAGAGGGAGAGAGATTATTATAAGTAATACATTTCTCCCATACATTCTATGTCTCCTTGGTGTAACGGTTAACACAACCGCCTCTAAAACGGGAATACCGGGTTCGAATCCCGGCGGAGACAACGCTGCACTTTTTTTCTTCTTTAGTTATTTGTAATAGCTATCCTTATTGAAATAATGATGACAAAGAGTAATAAAAATGATAAAAAAAAGAACAACAACGGTCAGTTAATGGCAGTAGCAGTGAAGATAAATGGTTCTAAGGGTAATTACAGTAATGATGGCAATGACAAAGGTAACTATTATAAATGAATTGACAATAACATGATATGAAAGATATATGAGTACTTGCAAATAGAAACATTCTAGCGTTTCCTTCTAACCTGGTGTAATATTGTAATTTTGAGTTTGAAAGAACTATATTTAAGAAAAAAAAAAAAATGAATACAATAATTGTGTGTCCACCCCTTTCAAATCTCTCTCTTCTTTTCTCGTGTTTTTTTCTTTCATATTTCTCTGCCTGACGCTTTCTCTTTTTCTCTTTTCTCTCTCTCTCTCACTGTATGTGTGCTTCTTTTCTTCTTGTGATGAATATGATGTTAAAGAAGGAAGTTATATGGACTAGATTTTATTTATTTCCGGTGGGAACAGATACTGTGATCACTTTTATTTCTATTATGATTGTGTCTTTTTCTCAAAATTAATCTATGTTTGTTCCCCCCCTTTTCTCTCCATTCCTTTTCACTTGCCCCTCTCTCTCTCCCCATCTCTGACTAGTATTATAGCCATTATAGTTTAAATCTATTTGTTGATTTTAATTCTTAATGTGTTAGAATTGTAGTTGAGTTCTAACCTTCACTTGATACGTTTGTATTTATGAAATTACATTTATAAGATGTTTATCATTTATTCTAAAAAAAAGCCAACGTTATGAATGAATAAAAGGCTGGATAACATACCTAGATAGATTTCTAGTAATAATGGTTGTTATCATTATCTTTATTATTATCATTATTAGCAGTAGCATTATGATAATCAAGATGATAAGAATGATAATAACATGGTAAGTATAACTGATTATACATGTAGACATAATGAACATATGATTGTTGTGTGTGTGTGTGTGTGTGTGTGTGTGTGTGTGTGTGTGTGTGTGTGCGCGCGCGTGCGTGCGTGCGTGCGTGCACACACACACACACACACACACACACACACACACACACACACACACACACACACCACACACACACACACACACACACACACACACACACACACACACACACATACATATTATATATATATATATATATATATGTGTGTGTGTGTGTGTGTGTGTGTGTGTGTATACTGTATATATATACACACAGAAATTTCCAGGATATCAAAATGAGAGTCAAAAAATAGCAAAGAAATAGTATAACATACAGACTACACTACCTGTATACAAGTCATTTCAAAGTGTAAATATGGTCCTGGCCAAAACATGATGGCAACTAGGATAACAATGGAGAGTTTTGCTTGAATAGCGGGCCCGCCGACATTTATTTCCAGGAAAAAAAAAAAAAAACTTCCGCGAAAGAAATGGCAAAAATTAAGGACAGATCAATTTGTCTATGAATCATTGTGAATGGTATAGTTTCTCCCGTCCTCAAAACCAAAATAAAATATATTTGGCGGAAATACCTTATCCTCATGTGTCATGTCATGTCTATTATCTATCGTGAATACTTTCATTTCCAAGATAACAAATTCTGGTTGAAAGAATTATTGTTTTAATTCAACTCCTCGAAGACTTCTAGCACTCAAAGACTTGCAGTGCTAGAGCGCCTTTCGCTGTTGAACAGTTTGCGAACGCTCTCAGTGTAGCGGACTTTGAGTTTATTTAAATCACACACTCATGTTTCCAAAATCAAAGGCAAACCGTAGAACGATATACAGAAGTTAATAAATGGGAGACACAACATCTGTGAATTTTGTCAAATTTCTTTTTAGCATGTTTGCGCTTATGCACAAGCCTCTGTATAAGCTCTAAACCTACTTTGAGTTGTCATTGCAAGGTCATCCCGGGTAAACCCATTTGAAGTGCAGTGAACCCTCGCTATAACGCGGTTCACCTTTCACGTTCTCGCTGCTTCACGGATTCCATTGTGCATTGTGTTCTGCATTCTGATTGGCTAATCAGTCTCTCCGCTTCTTCTCTACCTGTGTGTCAATAACGTTACGGTTTAATATGTACATTTATACAGTACATTTATTTGTTAAACAAATGCTTGGGCCTGTAAAAAAGTTTTGTTCTTTGGTTTCAATGTATTGTAGAGCATTGCATTATATAATAATTGTAAAAAAATAAAAGTTACTACTTCACGGATTTCGCCTATCACGGGTTCTTTTTGGAACGTAACCCCCGCGAAAAACGAGGGTTCACTGTATTTAGTGTATTGTGATAGAACATAGCGGGCACGAATTAGAAATGGGAGACAGTAACATGGGAGTAATAATTGAGAGTTATTCTGAAACATAGGATTGGATAGAAAGCGAAGATTCTATGAACATATAATGGAAATAACTTGATTTTTAAATTTAACTAATGTGGCAATATTGTGTTAAATGTATCTTTGTCAACAGTTAATCGATAGGTTAATTGAATAGATAGGTTCATTTATAAATATAAAAATAGCCAATGTAACGGATAAAAGCATGAATCCCATTTCTTGGTGAAGGCAGACAATAGATATGAAACGTCTCTACAACAAGGAATCCAAGAAGTAAATCTGCCAAGGGACGAATTTCTTGTGATTTTATCCGTAAGCGTCTACATATTTGGAGGAACAAATGTTCGTAATGCAAATGAACGGCCAGTTAGAACCGCGCAAGGCCTGACCCACTGAATATACGATCATATGCACATTTAAGTGTATATTTGTCTATCTATCTGATAGACATACATTCATCTATCTGTCCGTCAGGATACGCTAATTTCAGCAGCAGTGTTGAGAATTATTCGAATAACGTTAAGAATAGTGACAGCAATTACGGTAATAGCAACACTGATAATGATAAATTAATTGACAATAACATAATATAGATATAGAAGAGTACTTACAAATGCCGTTTTTTTCTGGTTACCCTCTTTCCTGATTCTCTTCATTTTAATAATAAAAGTAAATGAAAACGGGTAAAAAGAACTAAATATACAAAATATTTTTGATACCGATCAAGATTAAGAAGAGGGGAGAGAGAAGTAGTGATAGATGGAGATTTATCATTGTTGTCAATTATGTATGTATAGTCTATATCAATATTGATTTGATTATTCATAGTACTATGGTATCTTACTTATTCTAAAATCTTTAATATAAGTTTCTTTTATCATTTTCATAATTTCTGTCATTATTGTGATAACGCCTTTCTTCTTATAAGTATCAACATTATTGTCTTAGTGGTAACAAAATCATAATCATTATTATATCATTCTTATCATAGGTTGTATGATTAGTGGCATTTGTTCATTGTCATAACTATCATAATCATGGAATCATCGAAAACCTGTTTCCATCATTATCATTATATCAACTTATTAGAAGGATATAAGAGATAAACAAATCAATATACATACATAAATGAATAAATAGTCACACAGAAAAACATAAATAAAAATGTTAGCAAAGGAATATATGATATGATAAAAATAAAAATTTACTGTTCTGCATATGTTATTTACTACTTCCAATATGGTGCAACGGTTAACGCAGCCGCCTCTGAAGCGGGAATACCGGGTTCGACTCCCGGCAGAGACAATTTCATTGTAATTTTTTTTCCTTTAGCTTTTTGTAATACCCTCCTTATTGAGATAACTATGATAAAGAGTAATAATAGTGGTATTAATATTAATGATACAAAAACCAAAAACAACCAAAGAAATAATAATGACGCAATGATAATGATAACCTAACGGCAGTAGCAGTGATGATAATGATTCTAGGAGTAATGATAGTAAGGATGGCAATACCAAAGGTGATATTCATAGATTAATTGACAATAACATATAAAAATATTTGTTAGTACTTACAAATATAAACAATCTTTTCGGGTTCCCTTCTTTCCTGTTTCTCCTCATGAGAATGATTGTAATAACTGTAAAAAGGATAAAGACAATACTAGTTATACGTAGTTATTTTGATACTAATCAATATAATAATAATGATTATAAGATAAGAGAGAGAAGGACAGGTTATTATCAATCCTAAATGTATACATGCATGCACATACACACACACACACACACGTGGGTGTGTGTGTGTGTGTGTATTATTGTTGATTTGAATATTCATAGTACTATGGTATCCGCACAATTCACTATTCTATTTTTTTTCTTATTTTTCATGCTTATAATGTATTTATTTATAATAATTCATTGTGATAAATCCTCTTTCTTCTTCGCATTACTATCATAGCTATAATCAACATTATCCTTTTCTTATCGGTAGCAAAATCATCAATATTATTGTTAATTAAATAATTCTTATCACTGGTGAGTAGGACACGAGATGTAGGCTTAAAAATAACGGCAATTTCTTGATTTCTACACGAGTTGAATTCTCAATGACTTGTTTACAGTAATTACGAAATTTCACGTGTACAAGTATGTGCGTTTCTTTCGTAAATCATTTCAAACTTGCTGATAAATATAATTGTATATATACATGGACTTCATGAATATATTGGTTGTAACACTCTTAAGTATATAGGCCTACTTAGTGTTAAAGATCCCTATGTATTTGATTGACAAGCGGCAATCATTTGTTTTTCAATCATTTGTGTCTAATTCCCTTGCAGTAGCTGTAATGATTTTTGTTTTAAGGACGAAAAGGACGTAAACTAGATTATAGGATTTCTTTTGTTGAGAAACATTTTGATTATCAATAATGTGTTGATGCGTCTACCTCTATATAACTGTCCATCTTTTTCTCACCATATATATAAATACGTATATCTCATTTTCTCGTTTCCTTTATCTGTACCTGTATCTCTCTCTGCCTCCGTCTCCTCTCTGTCTCTACTCTCTTTTTCTCCATCTCTCTCTCTCTCTCTCAGTATGTACTTCTCCCTCTTTGTTTACAATAGATATGATATAGTGTTGAAGAAGAAACTTATATGGACTAGATTTTATTGTCTCCGGTGGGAATAGATACTGTGTTCACTTTTATTTCCAATATCATTGTGTCCTGTTCTGCAAAATGAATGTGTGTTTGGGAGTGTTTCTCTATTAAATCCTTCTCTTTCTCTGCATCTCTTTTTCTTTCCACTTCACCCCCCCCCTCTCTCTCTCTCTCTCTCATTCCACTCTCTATGTTATAAACATAGTTAAAATCTATTCGTGGGCTTTAATTCTTACTTTGTTACAATTGTAGGGAGTCAACCTTCATTTGATATGTTTGTTACTACTTATTTAATTACATTTTCAAGATGCTTATCTTCCAATTTTTTATGTCGCCATGTAGGTGTTAAAATAATTTTAAAGTCAAGGTCAAAAACAGCCAACATCAACAGATAAAAGCATGAGAGAGAGATTGATTCAATAGTATTGTTATCAATTATGCATTTTCTATATTATTTCTGATTTGATTATTATTATTGCAATGGTAACAACAGATATAAAGTTTAAAAGCTTTGTATAATTAACATCGTTGTTACTTTAGTCTGATTATCAGAATCATTATCATTATCAACTTTGTGATTTCTTTGTCAGTATCAGTATCATTATCACTGCTATATTTTATTTTCATCATTAGTTGTACTATTAGTGGCGTTTGTTTATCGCCATAACATTAATTGTCATTGCAAAAACACATGGGGGGGGGGTAACCTACTTCGAGAAAGCCTGTTTCCAGTATTATATGAAATTACGGGAACAGACCAACAAAGGAAAATAGATGAATAAACAAGTAAACAAATAAACTCACAAGATATATATAGACAACCTCCCAAAAAACTTCTGTTATGCCGAATTATATCTACATATTTCATATCGAAGTCTCTGTGGTGTAACGGTTAACGCAGCCGCCTCTGAAGCGGGAATACCGGGTTCGATTCCCGGCGGAGAGAAACACACATACACTTTTATACTTTTATTTAGTTATTTACTAATCATAGCTATAATCAACATTATCCTTTTCTTATCGGTAGCAAAATCATCATTATTATTGTTAATTAAATAATTCTTATCACTGGTGAGTAGGACACGAGATGTAGGCTTAAAAATAACGGCAATTTCTTGATTTCTACACGAGTTGAATTCTCAATTAATTGTTTTCAGTAATTACGAAATTTCACGTGTACAAGGATGTGCGTTTCTTTCGTAAATCATTTCAAACTTGCTGATGAATATAATTGTATATATACATGGACTTCATGAATAAATAGGTTGTCACACTCATAATGATATAGGCCTACTTAGTGTTAAAGATCCCTATGTATTTGATTGACAAGCGGCAGTCATTTGTTTTTCAATCATTTGTGTCTAATTCCCTTGCAGTAGCTGTAATGATTTTTGTTTGTGCGTTTGTTTTAAGGACGAAAAGGACGTAAACTAGATTATAGGATTTCTTTTGTTGAGAAACATTTTGATTATCAATAATGTGTTGATGCGTCTACCTCTATATAACTGTCCATCTTTCTCTCACCATATATATAAATACGTATATCTCATTTTCTCGTTTCATTTATCTGTACCTGTATCTCTCTCTGCCTCCGTCTCCTCTCTCTCTCTACTCTCTCTTTTTCTCCATATCTCTCTCAGTATGTACTTCTCCCTCTTTGTTTACAATAAATATGATATTGTGTTGAAGAAGAAACTTATATGGACTAGATTTTATTGTCTCCGGTGGGAATAGATACTGTGTTCACTTTTATTTCCAATATCATTGTGTCCTGTTCTGCAAAATGAATGTGTGTTTGGGAGTGTTTCTCTATTAATGTTTCTCTGCATCTCTTTTTCTTTTCTTCCACCCCCCCCTCTCTCTCTCATTCCCTCTCTGTCTCTCTCTCACTCCACATTTTATTGATGTTATAAACATAGTTAAAATCTATTCGTGGGCTTTAATTCTTACTTTGTTACAATTGTAGGGAGTCAACCTTCATTTGATATGTGTGTTACTACTTATTTAATTACATTTTCAAGATGCTTATCTTCCATTGTTTTATGTCACCATGTAGGTATTAAAATAATTTTAAAGTCAAGGTCAAAAACAGCCAACATCAACAGATAAAAGTATGAGAGAGAGATTGATTCAATACTATTGTTATCAATTATGCATTTTCTATATATTTCTGATTTGATTATTATTATTGCAATGGTAACAACAGATATAAAGTTTAAAAGCATTGTATAATTAACATCGTTGTTACTTTAGTATGATTATCAGAATCATTATCATGATCAACTTTGTGATTTCTTTGTCAGTATCAGTATCATTATCACTGCTATATTATATTTTCATCATTAGTTGTACTATTAGTGGCGTTTGTTTATCGCCATAACAGTCATTGTCATTGCAAAAACACATGGGGGGGGGGGTAACCTACTCCGAGAGAGCCTGTTTCCAGTATCATTATATAAAATTACGGGAACAGACCAACAAAGGAAAATAGATGATTAAACAAGTAGAAAAATAAACTTACAAGATATATATAAACAACCTCCCAAAAAACTTGTTGTGCTCAATTATATCTTCTGCACTGCTCATTTCCAAGTCTCTGTGGTGTAACGGTTAACGCAGCCGCCTCTGAAGCGGGAATACCGGGTTCGATTCCCGGCGGAGACAATCACAAATGCACTTTTATTTAGTTATTTACTAATCATAGCTATAATCAACATTATCCTTTTCTTATCGGTAACAAAATCATTATCATTGTCATATCATTCTTATCATTGGTAGCATTTTTCATTGTTGCTACTTTTATAATCATTTTTAGAATATGTCATTACTGCAGTTATCATTACCAATATCATTATCATTGCTTTTTTTATATTTTTCCTTTTACCATCATCATCATTGTTGTTTTTGTTATTGATAATGAAAATAACAGTTATTATTATAATCATTATTATTATGCAAAAACTACTTTTTCTACACGAGTAGAATTCTCATGACGCTTTTTAAAGTAATTACGAATTTTAATGTGTACAAGTATGTGCGTTTCTTTCGTAAATTATTTCAGTCTTGCTCATGATGAATATAACTATGCATATATTGACTTCATGAATATATAGGTTGTAGTGTATTCTATTAGCAAAAAGAACACTCATGATAATATAGTCCTACTTAGTGTTAAAGATTCCTGAGTAGTTGATTGACAAGCGACAATAATTTATTTTTCGATCATTCGTGTCTAATTCCCTTGCAGTTGCGGTAATGATGTTTTTTGTTTTGTTTTGTTTTAAGAACAAAATGTACTTACATTAGATTGTAACATTTCCATTGTTGAGAAACATTTTTTTATTTTCAGAAAAAAAATGAATAGTCTTTATGTTTCTACCCCCTCAAACTTTCTCTTTATATATTATAAATATATGTTTATCTCATTTTCCCGTTTTCTTTATCTGTTTCTTTATCTCACTCTCCACCAGCTCCTCTCTCTCTACCCGTGTGTATGTGACTCTCTCTGATTAAGACAAATATAATATGATATGTGTTGAAGAAGAAAAAATTATATGGACTAGATTTTATTGTCTCCGGTGGGAATAGATACTGTGTTCACTTTTATTTCCAATACTGTGTCCTTTTAGCAAAATGAATCTGCCTGGAGTGTCTCTCTATTCAATCCCTCTCTCTCTACATCTCTTTTTCTTTCCACTTCTCCACCCCCTCTCTGGCTCTCTCTCTCTCTCCGTTTCTCTTTCACTCTCTCCCCATCTTTTACTGATGTTATAACCAGAGTTAAATTTGTTTGTGGGCTTTAACTCTTACTGTGTTACATTTGTAGGGAGTCTTAACTACCTATGGTATGTTTGTTTCTTAACGAAATACGTTTCTTATTTAAGTAGTTAATTACGTTTTCACGATGCTTATCTTCCATTGTCTTATGTTACCATTTAGTTATTAAAATCCTTTTAAACTCAAGGTCACAAATAGCCAAGGTCAATGGATAAAAGCATGAGAGAAGAGAGAGAG
>NW_020869223.1:315009-325603 GCF_003789085.1 Penaeus vannamei
GTTATAAACATAGTTAAAATCTATTCGTGGGCTTTAATTCTTACTTTGTTACAATTGTAGGGAGTCAACCTTCATTTGATATGTTTGTTACTACTTATTTAATTACATTTTCTAGATGCTTATCTTCCATTGTTTTATGTCGCCATGTAGGTATTAAAATAATTTTAAAGTCAAGGTCAAAAACAGCCAACATCAACAGATAAAAGTATGAGAGAGAGATTGATTCAATAGTATTGTTATCAATTATGCATTTTCTATATTATTTCTGATTTGATTATTATTATTGCAATGGTAACAACAGATATAAAGTTTAAAAGCTTTGTATAATTAACATCGTTGTTACTTTAGTCTGATTATCAGAATCATTATCATCTTTGTGATTTCTTTGTCAGTATCAGTATCATTATCACTGCTATATTTTATTTTCATTAGTTGTACTATTAGTGGCGTTGTTTATCGCCATAACAGTCATTGTCATTGCAAAAACACGGGGGGGGGGGGTAACCTACTCCGAGAAAGCCTGTTTCCAGTATCATTATATAAAATTACGGGAACAGACCAACAAAGGAAAATAGATGAATAAACAAGTAAAGAAATAAACTTACAAGATATATATAAACCTCCCAAAAAACTTTTATGCATAATTATATCTTCTACACATTTCATATCCAAGTCTCTGTGGTGTAACGGTTAACGCAGCCGCCTCTGAAGCGGGAATACCGGGTTCGATTCCCGGCGGAGACAATCACAAATGCACTTTTATTTAGTTATTTACTAATCATAGCTATAATCAACATTATCCTTTTCTTATCGGTAGCAAAATCATCATTATTATTGTTAATTAAATAATTCTTATCACTGGTGAGTAGGACACGAGATGTAGGCTTAAAAATAACGGCAATTTCTTGATTTCTACACGAGTTGAATTCTCAATGACTTGTCTACAGTAATTATGAAATTTCACGTGTATAAGTATGTGCGTTTCATTCTTAAATAATTTCAAACTTGCTGATGAATATAATTGTATATATACATGGACTTCATGAATATATTGGTTGTAACACTCTTAACTATATAGGCCTACTTAGTGTTAAAGATCCCTATGTATTTGATTGACAAGCGGCAATCATTTGTTTTTCAATCATTTGTGTCTAATTCCCTTGCAGTAGCTGTAATGATTTTTGTTTGTGCGTTTGTTTTAAGGACGAAAAGGACGTAAACTAGATTATATATAAATACATGTATATCTCATTTTCTCGTTTCCTTTATCTGTCTCTGTATCTCTCTCTGCCTCAGTCTCCTCTCTCTTTTTTCTCCACCTCTCTCTCTCTCTCAGTATGTGCTTCTCCCTCTTTGTTTACAATAAATATGATATAGTGTTGAAGAAGAAACTTATATGGACTAGATTTTATTGTCTCCGGTGGGAATAGATACTGTGTTCACTTTTATTTCCAATATCATTGTGTCCTGTTCTGCAAAATGAATGTGTGTTTGGGAGTGTTTCTCTATTAAATCCTTCTCTTTCTCTGCATCTCTTTTTCTTTCCACTTCACCCCCCTCTCTCTCTCATTCCCTCTCTGTCTCTCTTTCACTCCACATTTTATTGATGTTATAAACATAGTTAAAATCTATTCGTGGGCTTTAATTCTTACTTTGTTACAATTGTAGGGAGTCAACCTTCATTTGATATGTTTGTTACTACTTATTTAATTACATTTTCTAGATGCTTATCTTCCATTGTTTTATGTCGCCATGTAGGTGTTAAAATAATTTTAAAGTCAAGGTCAAAAACAGCCAACATCAACAGATAAAAGCATGAGAGAGAGATTGATTCAATAGTATTGTTATCAATTATGCATTTTCTATATTATTTCTGATTTGATTATTATTATTGCAATGGTAACAACAGATATAAAGTTTAAAAGCATTGTATAATTAACATCGTTGTTACTTTAGTCTGATTATCAGAATCATTATCATTATCAACTTTGTGATTTCCTTATCGGTATCAATGACATTATCATTGCCATATTTTTTAATCATTAGTTGTAGTATTAGTGGCATTTATTTATCTTCATATGTCATTGTCATTATAAAAACACATTGAGGGACATAACCTAATCCGAGAATGCCTGCTCCCATTATCATTAAACAAAATTTGGGGAAGAACTAGACAAAGGAAAACAGATAAATAAACAAATACACAAACAAACAAAAAATATATAGAAGCAATGTCCCCCTAAAAAAAAAAAAAAAATATATATAATAATACATACATACATAATATTATATATATATATATATATATATATATATATAATATATATACATATGATTTATCTCTGTGGTGCAACGGTTAACGCAGCCGCCTCTGAAGCGGTAATTCCGGGTTCGATTCCCGGCGGAGACGAATATAGATTTTTATGTAGTTATTCACTGTTGTAAGATTTTTAACTTTATAAAGACGGGATGATTTTGTTAATATCACTTAACATTACATTATTATTATTGTTATTATATGTTATTGTTTTTTTTTTTTTTTTTTTTTTTGAGTTCAATCATCTTTTCTAATGATGTTAAACCCGCCTTTTCAGTATGTGTCGTTTTCAGCAAAATAAATACAGACGTTTTGTGAGTGCATGTGTGTGTGTGTGTGTGTGTGTGTGTGTGTGTGTGTGTGTGTGTGTGTGTGTGTGTGTGTGAGAGAGAGAGAGAGAGAGAGAGATGAGTGTCAAGAACTCTACTCTCTCTCTATCTGTGTGTGTGCTTCTCTGTGTCTCTGCATATGATAAATACAATTCATTATACCTATTATATAACTTTTTTTTTTTCTTTTTTACTGGCAATGAGAATATTCACAATGCAATAGGCCTACTTGTTGCTAACGACCATTGTGTAACAGTGGTTGACTGTTAAACGACACTTTCATTCGTGTCAATATTGATCCCCGTTGCTGTAATATTTCATTTTAAGTTGTAACAAAGAAAATTATTTGGGCTAGATATGTGTTCACTTTTATTCTTATTTTGTCCTAAGCAAAATGAACCTTTATGTCTGTCTGTCCCTCTCTCTCCTCCCCTCTCTTTTTTTCTCTCCTTCAACATCTCTCTCTCTCTCTTATCTCCTCCCCCCCACACACACATATGCATGTATATATATATATATATATATATATATATATATATATATATATATATAATTGATATATGTGTGTTTTGTGTGAGCGTGCGTCTGTGTGCACACACACACACACACAAACACACACACACACACACACACACACACACACACACACACACACACACACACACACACACACACACACACACACATACACACACACACACATACACACACTCACACGCATACACACACATATATATGTGTGTGTGCGCGTGTCTTTGATGGATATGAATTGAATTGCATGTGTAAGACGCTTATCATTCCTTATATCAGCATTCAAGCAATAAAATCATAATAAACTTAAGGTTAAAAATAGCCAACGTAATGGATAAAAGCATGAATACCATTTCTTGATGAAGTCAAGCAATAGATATGAAGCGTTTCCAATTTAGCAAAGAATACAAGAGGCAAATGAATCAACGGACAATTGTCTTCCTGGATTTTATCAGTCAGCTTCTACACAACTACATAATTTGAGGCAACCAATGGCCGCAATGCAAACAAACGGCCAGTTATCTGAAATGGCGCGAGGCGTCCCATTGGATATAGAGTCATACATACAGAAATAAATGCGTATTTGTTTATCTGTCTGACTGATATACATTCATCTATCTGTCCGACAGATATGCTTGTCTAGACTCATAATAGGCCTTTATTTCTGTGTATATGCATGTCCGTAATTTTTTACTGGGTCGGGCCTCGCGCAGTTTTAACAAACAATCCGGAAGTCACAAGTAGGCGCGTTTCCTCGGACCATAGGAGAAAGTTATTGCAGCGAAGAAGGTTGATTTATAAAAGGATCTCAAATTAAACGAAGTATGGGAACGACTAATACACAAGCTCAGGATGAAAGGGGGGAGATTAAGTTAGTTAATATGTTGAATGAATTTTCTTGAGGCTAGGAAGGGTTAAAACAATTGAACAGAAATTTCCAGGATATCAAAATGAGAGTAAAAAATAGCAAAGAAATAGTATAACATACAGACTAGACTACCAGTATATAAGTCATTTCAAGGTGTAAATATGGTCCTGGCCAAACATGATGGCAACTAGGATAACAATGGAGAGTTTTGCTTGAATAGCGGGCCCGCCGACATTTATTTCCAGGAAAATGAAAAAAAAACTTCCGCGAAAGAAATGGCAAAAATTAAGTACAGATCAATTTGTCTATGAATCATTGTGAATGGTATAGTTTCTCCCGTCCTCAAAACCAAAATAAAATATATTTGGCGGAAATACCTTATCCTCATGTGTCATGTCATGTCTATTATCTATCGTGAATACTTTCATTTCCAAGATAACAAATTCTGGTTGAAAGAATTATTTGTTTTAATTCAACTCCTCGAAGACTTCTAGCACTCAAAGACTTGCAATGCTAGAGCGCCTTTCGCTGTTGAACAGTTTGCGAACGCTCTCAGTGTAGCGGACTTTGAGTTTATTTAAATCACACACTCATGTTTCCAAAATCAAAGGCAAACCGTAGAACGATATACAGAAGTTAATAAATGGGAGACACAACATCTGTGAATTTTGTCAAATTTCTTTTTAGCATGTTTGCGCTTATGCACAAGCCTCTGTATAAGCTCTAAACCTACTTTGAGTTGTCATTGCAAGGTCATCCCGGGTAAACCCATTTGAAGTGCAGTGAACCCTCGCTATAACGCGGTTCACCTTTCACGTTCTCGCTGCTTCACGGATTTCCATTGTGCATTGTGTTCTGCATTCTGATTGGCTAATCAGTCTCTCCGCTTCTTCTCTACCTGTGTGTCAATAACGTTACGGTTTAATATGTACATTTATACACAGTTAAACAAATGCTTGGGCCTGTAAAAAGGTTTTGTTCTTTGGTTTCAATGTATTGTAGAGCATTGCATTATATAATAATTGTAAAAAAATAAAAGTTACTACTTCACGGATTTCGCCTATCACGGGTTCTTTTTGGAACGTAACCCCCACGAAAAACGAGGGTTCACTGTATTTAGTGTACTATTGTGATAGAACATAGCGGGCACGAATTAGAAATGAGAGACAGTAACATGGGAGTAATAATTGAGAGTTATTCTGAAACATAGGATTGGATAGAAAGCGAAGATTTCTATGAACATATAATGGAAATAACTTGATTTTTAAATTTAACTAATGTGGCAATATTGTGTTAAATGTATCTTTGTCAACAGTTAATCGATAGGTTAATTGAATAGATAGGTTCATTTATAAATATAAAAATAGCCAATGTAACGGATAAAAGCATGAATACCATTTCTTGATGAAGGCAGACAATAGATATGAAACGTCTCTACAACAAGGAATCCAAGAAGTAAATCTGCCAAGGGACGAATTTCTTGTGATTTTATCCGTAAGCGTCTACATATTTGAGGAACAATGTTCGTAATGCAAATGAACGGCCAGTTAGAACGCCGCAAGGCCTGACCACTGAATATACGATCATATGCACATTTAAGTGTAAATTTGTCTATCTATCTGATAGACATACATTCATCTATCTGTCCGTCAGGATACGCTAATTTCAGCAGCAGTGTTGAGAATTATTCGAATAACGTTAAGAATAGTGACAGCAATTACGGTAATAGCAACACTGATAATGATAAATTAATTGACAATAACATAATATAAGATATAGAAGAGTACTTACAAATGCCGTTTTTTTCTGGTTACCCTCTTTCCTGATTCTCTTCATTTTAATAATAAAAGTAAATGAAAACGGGTAAAAAAACTAAATATACAAAATATTTTGATACCGATCAAGATTAAGAAGAGGGGAGAGAGAAGTAGTGATAGATGGAGATTTATCATTGTTGTCAATTATGTATGTATAGTCTATATCAATATTGATTTGATTATTCATAGTACTATGGTATCTTACTTATTCTAAAATCTTTAATATAAGTTTCTTTTATCATTTTCATAATTTCTGTCATTATTGTGATAACGCCTTTCTTCTTATAAGTATCAACATTATTTCTTAGTGGTAACAAAATCATAATCATTATTATATCATTCTTATCATAGGTTGTATGATTAGTGGCATTTGTTCATTGCATAACTATCATAATCATGGAATCATCGAAAACCTGTTTCCATCATTATCATTATATCAACTTATTAGAAGGATATAAGAGATAAACAAATAATATACATACATAAATGAATAAATAGTCACACAGAAAAACATAATAAAAATGTTAGCAAAGGAATATATATATGATAAAAATAAAACTTTACTGTTCCATATGTTTTTACTACTTCCAATATGGTGTAACGGTTAACGCAGCCGCCTCTGAAGCGGGAATACCGGGTTCGACTCCCGGCAGAGACAATTTCATTGTAATTTTTTTTCCTTTAGCTTTTTGTAATACCCTCCTTATTGAGATAACTATGATAAAGAGTAATAATAGTGATATAATATTAATGATACAAAAACCAAAAACAACCAAAGAAATAATAATGACGCAATGATAATGATAACCTAACGGCAGTAGCAGTGATGATAATGATTCTAGGAGTAATGATAGTAAGGATGGCAATACAAAGGTGATATTCATAGATGAATTGACAATAACATATAAAATATTTGTGAGTACTTACAAATATAAACAATCTTTTCGGGTTCCCTTCTTTCCTGTTTCTCTTCATGAGAATGATTGTAATAACTGTAAAAAGGATAAAGACAATACTAGTTATACGCAGTTATTTTGATACTAATCAATATAATAATAATGATTATAAGATAAGAGAGAGGAAGAGGTTATTATCAATCCTAAATGTATATTTCATATTATTGTTGATTTGAATATTCATAGTACTATGGTATCAGCACAATTCTCTATTCTATTTTTTTTTCTTATTTTTCATGCTTATAATGTATTTATTTATAATAATTTATTGTGATAAATCCTCTTTCTTTTTCGCATTACTATCATAGCTATAATCAACATTATCCTTTTCTTATCGGTAGCAAAATCATCATTAATATTGTTAATTAAATAATTCTTATCTCATTTTCTCGTTTCCTTTATCTGTTCCTGTATCTCTCTCTGCCTCCGTCTCCTCTCTCTCTTTTTCTCCATATCTCTCTCTCTCTCTCAGTATGTGCTTCTCCCTCTTTGTTTACAATAAATATGATATAGTGTTGAAGAAGAAACTTATATGGACTAGATTTTATTGTCTCCGGTGGGAATAGATACTGTGTTCACTTTTATTTCCAATATCATTGTGTCCTGTTCTGCAAAATGAATGTGTGTTTGGGAGTGTTTCTCTATTAAATCCTTCTCTTTCTCTGTATCTCTTTTTCTTTCCACTTCACCTCCCCCCCCCCCCTCTCTCTCATTCCCTCGCTGTCTCTCTTTCACTCCACATTTTATTGATGTTATAACATAGTTCAAATCTATTCGTGGGCTTTAATTCTTACTTTGTTACAATTGTAGGGAGTCAACCTTCATTTGATATGTTTGTTACTACTTATTTAATTACATTTTCAAGATGCTTATCTTCCATTGTTTTATGTCGCCATGTAGGTATTAAAATAATTTTAAAGTCAAGGTAAAAAACAGCCAACATCAACAGATAAAAGCATGAGAGAGAGATTGATTCAATAGTATTGTTATCAATTATGCATTTTCTATATTATTTGTGATTTGATTATTATTGCAATGGTAACAACAGATATAAAGTTTAAAAGCTTTGTATAATTAACATCGTTGTTACTTTAGTCTGATTATCAGAATCATTATCATCAACTTTGTGATTTCTTTGTCAGTATCAGTATCATTATCACTGCTATATTATATTTTCATCATTAGTTGTACTATTAGTGGCGTTTGTTTATCGCCATAACAGTCATTGTCATTGCAAAAACACATGGGGGGGGGGGTAACCTACTCCGAGAAAGCCTGTTTCCAGTATCATTATATAAAATTACGGGAACAGACCAACAAAGGAAAATAGATGAATAAACAAGTAAAGAAATAAACTTACAAGATATATATAAACAACCTCCCAAAAAACTTCTGTTATGCATAAATATATCTTCTACACTACTCATTTCCAAGTCTCTGTGGTGTAACGGTTAACGCAGCCGCCTCTGAAGCGGGAATACCGGGTTCGATTCCCGGCGGAGACAATCACAAATGCACTTTTATTTAGTTATTTACTAATCATAGCTATAATCAACATTATCCTTTTCTTATCGGTAACAAAATCATTATCATTGTCATATCATTCTTATCATTGGTAGCATTTTTCATTGTTGCTACTTTTATAATCATTTTTAGAATATGTCATTAATGCAGTTATCATTACCAATATCATTATCATTGCTTTTTTATATTTTTCCTTTTACCATCATCATCATTGTTGTTTTTGTTATTGATAATGAAAATAACAGTTATTATTATAATCATTATTATTATGCAAAAACTACTTTTTCTACACGAGTAGAATTCTCATGACTTGCTTTTTAAAGTAATCACGAATTTTAATGTGTACAAGTATGCGCGTTTCTTTCGTAAATTATTTGTCTTGCTCATGATGAATATAACTATGCATATATTGACTTCATGAATATATAGGTTGTAGTGTATTCTATTAGCAAAAAGAACACTCATAATAATATAGTCATACTTAGCGTTAAAGATTCCTGAGTAGTTGATTGACAAGTGACAATAATTTATTTTTCGATCATTCGTGTCTAATTCCCTTGCAGTTGCAGGTAATGATGTTTTTTGTTTTGTTTTGTTTTAAGAGCATTGTGAGAAACATTTTTTTTATTTTCAGAAAAAAATGAATAGTCTTTATGTTTCTACCCCTCTCAAACTTTCTTTATATATTATAAATATATGGTTATCTCATTTTCTCGTTTTCTTTATCTGTTTCTTTATCTCAGTCTCCACCAGCTCCTCTCTCTCTCTACCCGTGTGTATGTGACTCTCTCTCTTTGATTAAGACAAATATAATATGATATGTGTTGAAGAAGTAAAAAAAATTATATGGACTAGATTTTATTGTCTCCGGTGGGAATAGATACTGTGTTCACTTTTATTTCCAATATTGTGTCCTTTTAGCAAAATGAATCTGTGCCTGGAGTGTCTCTCTATTCAATCCCTCTCTCTCTACATCTCTTTTTCTTTCCACTTCTCCACCCCCTCTCTGGTCTCTCTCTCTCTCTCCGTTTCTCTTTCACTCTCTCCCCATCTTTTACTGATGTTATAACCAGAGTTAAATTTGTTTGTGGGCTTTAACTCTTACTGTGTTACATTTGTAGGGAGTCTTAACTACCTATGGTATGTTTGTTTCTTAACGAAATACGTTTCTTATTTAAGTAGTTAATTACGTTTTCACGATGCTTATCTTCCATTGTCTTATGTTACCATTTAGTTATTAAAATCCTTTTAAACTCAAGGTCACAAATAGCCAAGGTCAATGGATAAAAGCATGAGAGAGAGAGAGAGAGAGAGAGAGAGAGAGAGAGAGAGAGAGAGAGAGAGAGAGAGAGAGAGAGAGAGAGAGAGAGAGAGAGAGAGAGAGAGAGAGTGGGAGAGAGAGAGAGAAAGGGAGGGGGAGGGAGATTCTATACTATTGTTATCAATGATGTATGTATATTCTATGTCATTCTTGATTTGATTACTTTTATTGCTATGGTAACAAGAGATACATTGTCTAAAACCACAATTCCTTATCATTATATTATCGTTTTTTTTCTTGTATTATTATGAGATTCATTGTTATTAACTTTGTGATTTCCTTAACGGCATCAGTATTATCATCATTGCTATATTTATAATCATTAGTTGAAGGAAATTTATGGGAAGGAATAAAGAAACAAAAGAAAAGGGTGAATAAACAAACACACTTTTAAGATATTTATGAACACCCCTAAAAAATTACTTCTAGGGATAATTATTTTTTCTGCACTATTCCTTCGTAAGTCTCTGTGGCGTAACGGTTAACGCAGCCGCCTCTGAAGCGGGAACACCTCTATCTCTCATTCCCTCTCTGTCTCTCTTTCACTCCACATTTTATTGATGATATAAATATAGTTAAAATCTATTCGTGGGCTTTAATTCTTACTTTGTTACAATTGCAGGGAGTCAACCTTCATTTGATATGTTTGTTACTACTTATTTAATTACATTTTCAAGATGCTTATCTTCCATTGTTTTATGTCGCCATGTAGGTATTAAAATGATTTTAAAGTCAAGGTCAAAAAGAGCCAACATCAACAGATAAAAGCATGAGAGAGAGATTGATTCAATAGTATTGTTATCAATTATGCATTTTCTATATTATTTCTGATTTGATTATTATTATTGCAATGGTAACAACAGATATAAAGTTTAAAGCTTTATAATTAACATCGTTGTTAACTTTAGTGTCTGATTAGTCAGAATCATTA
>NW_020869223.1:326750-336750 GCF_003789085.1 Penaeus vannamei
AAGACAATATAGATATGATATGTGTTGAAGAAGAAAAAATATATATATTGGACTAGATTTATTGTCTCCGGTGGGAATAGATACTGTGTTCACTTTTATTTCCAATATTGTGTCCTTTTAGCAAAATGAATCTGCCTGGAGTGTCTCTCTATTCAATCCCTCTCTCTCTACATCTCTTTTTCTTTCCACTTCTCCACCCCCTCTCTGGCTCTCTCTCTCTCCGTTTCTCTTTCACTCTCTCCCCATCTTTTACTGATGTTATAACCAGAGTTAAATTTGTTTGTGGGCTTTAACTCTTACTGTGTTACATTTGTAGGGAGTCTTAACTACCTATGGTATGTTTGTTTCTTAACGAAATACGTTTCTTATTTAAGTAGTTAATTACGTTTTCACGATGCTTATCTTCCATTGTCTTATGTTACCATTTAGTTATTAAAATCCTTTTAAACTCAAGGTCACAAATAGCCAAGGTCAATGGATAAAAGCATGAGAGAGAGAGAGAGAGAGAGAGAGAGAGAGAGAGAGAGAGAGAGAGAGAGAGAGAGAGAGAGAGAGAGAGAGAGAGAGAGAGAGAGAGAGAGAGAGAGAGAAAGGGAGGGGGAGGGAGATTCTATACTATTGTTATCAATGATGTATGTATATTCTATGTCATTCTTGATTTGATTACTTTTATTGCTATGGTAACAAGAGATACATTGTCTAAAACCACAATTCCTTATCATTATATTATCGTTTTTTTTCTCTTGTATTATTATGAGATTCATTGTTATTAACTTTGTGATTTCCTTAACGGCATCAGTATTATCATCATTGCTATATTTATAATCATTAGTTGAAGGAAATTTATGGGAAGGAATAAAGAAACAAAAGAAAAGGGTGAATAAACAAACACACTTTTAAGATATTTATGAACACCCCTAAAAAATTACTTCTAGGGATAATTATTTTTTCTGCACTATTTTCCTAAGTCTCTGTGGCGTAACGGTTAACGCAGCCGCCTCTGAAGCGGGAAAACCGGGTTCGATTCCCGGGGGAGACAACAAAATTGCATTTTAATTATTTATTTATTGTTTTTATGTGATTTTTAACCTTAATAAGACGATGATGAATTTGTTATCACTTGCTATTACTATTTTTTAAAATCATTACTGCTATTGTTATTAATGTAATTATAACAGTAGAGAAAGGGAGAGAGAGAGAATGGTGTCAAGAATTCAGAGAGAGAGAGAGAGAGAGATAGAGAGATAGAGAGAGAGATAGAGATAGAGATAGATAGAGAGAGATAGAGAGATAGATAGATAGAGATAGATAGATAGATAGATAGATAGAGAGAGAGAGATAGAGAGAGAGAGAGAGAGAGAGAGTATCCACATCTTTCTTTCTCTACTTTCTATCTGTGTGTGTGTTCCTCTCTGTCTCTACATATGATAAATACAATTGTTTATACCTGTCGTGTAACTCGTGTATTTTACTGCCAATAAAAATATTCAAAATGCAATAGGCCTACTTGGTGCTAACGACCCTTGTGCAACAGTGGTTGAGTGACAAGCGACTTTCATTTGTGTCAGTATTGATCCCCGTTGCTGTAAAATTTCGTTTTGTAAAAAAAGAAAATTATATGGACTAAATATGACTGTGTTCACTCTCCTCCCCTCTCCTTTCTTCTATCCATCTCCACCTCTCTCTTTCTTTATCCTCCCACCCCACACACGCACACCTACATACGCACACACACGCATATATATGCGTGTGTATATATATATATGGATAAACAAAAATATACATCCCCTGAGAATAGGTGGATGTGAAAAGAATACTTCAAAGTAGAGTCGTAAAAGAGCCTGACCAACCCGGCCTGCGCCAGCGCGTTCGGGTGCGGCCTTTTCCTTCCTGCGATGCAAACACCGCAACGAGAGGGTGCAGATTGCGAAAGTCAACGGATTTGGAAGGCTGAAGGTAAGATATATATATATGTACATATACATATATCTAATGTATATATATATATATATATATATATATATATAATATATATAATATATACATATATATATATATATATGTATATATGTTCATATATATGTTTGTGTATACGCGCGCGCGCACACTAACACATATACACACATGCACATATATCGTAGATACACGAGGGAATTATCACACGAGAACAAGTGGAAAGCACATTCCATCCGGACGGGCCAAACAAACAAACTTGGACGAGGCGTCAGAAATAGATTTATATCGCGAGGACTCGAGCGGTCAACAGGGAAGGAGGCAGTTACGAAAAATTGAAGCACCATGACCCGAAGTGGCGAATGAGCCCCATATCGAAAATAAAAGGATGCTCAATGACGGAGACTGTGGACTATGCTTCCAGTAGCCGTGTTCATTCTGGTGGCTCATCCCGGGTAAACCCATTTGAAGTGCAGTGAACCCTCGCTATAACGCGGTTCACCTTTCACGTTCTCGCTGCTTCACGGATTTCCATTGTGCATTGTGTTCTGCATTCTGATTGGCTAATCAGTCTCTCCGCTTCTTCTCTACCTGTGTGTCAATAACGTTACGGTTTAATATGTACATTTATACAGTACATTTATTTGTTAAACAAATGCTTGGGCCTGTAAAAAGGTTTTGTTCTTTGGTTTCAATGTATTGTAGAGCATTGCATTATATAATAATTGTAAAAAAATAAAAGTTACTACTTCACGGATTTCGCCTATCACGAGTTCTTTTTGGAACGTAACCCCGAAAAACGAGGGTTCACTGTATTTAGTGTACTATTGTGATAGAACATAGCGGGCACGAATTAGAAATGGGAGACAGTAACATGGGAGTAATAACTGAGTTATTCTGAAACATAGGATTAGATAGAAAGCGATTTCTATGAACATATAATGGAAATAACTTGATTTTTAAATTTAACTAATGTGGCAATATTGTGTTAAATGTATCTTTGTCAACAGTTAATCGATAGGTTAATTAATAGATAGTTCATTTACAGGAATACTCAAATACCTGTTTTCTAAGATGGATAGCTCAACGGAAGTGTGGAGGCACTGACAAGTCCTATTGTTGTCAGACAGAGCGTAAAATTGATTTTGTCATGATTATTATCCTAATTGCTTGATGGTTGATCAATGTAATAACATAGAAATACAACTTAGTTTGTGCTTATAATAATTTACTTTTTTATTCTTTTAGAATAATATTCAATTCACAGAGCATGTCTATTAAGTATTTGCTTCTCTTGTGATCAGCATTCTTTTGTGTAATATTTAATTGATTTATTAACTTGAGATATTAGATAATTAATTTTGATATTTTTGTTTGATATTTGGCTCATTAAGATATGACGCAATTTTAATGTTGATTTTGTTTTTGATATATTTCATGATTGATAATTATATAACAGTGTCATAACTAGTATGTAAAGTATCAAGATTCTAAATAATGTCTTGCATGTTTTTTTTATGTGATATAATCTTTGATTTTGTGATTTTATTACACTACACTGATAAGGAATTATTAATTAATAAATGTATTGTTCATAAACATTTAACTCAATTCTTGAATTCCACTAACTGATAGAATTAATATGGTCACTTTGAAGTACATTGATAATTTAATTAAAATACACCATAGTTATTGAAAACAATTAAACATTTACTAATCTAACATAATAAGTCTTGATACTGAAGAGCATTCAATGAAATGTGGAATAAAAGGGTATATATATATATATATATATATATATATATATATATCTTACAATTATAAATGTGTATACATATATATATGTGTGTGTATGTGTGTGTGTAAATGTGTGTCTGTGTCTGATGTGAATTGAATTACATTTGTAGGACGCTTATCTTTCATTCTCTATATCAGCATACAAGTATTAGAAGTATTATAAACTTCGGGTTAAAAATAGCCAATGTAACGGATAAAAGCATGAATACCATTTCTTGATGAAGGCAGACAATGGATATGAAACGTCTCTACAACAAGGAATCCAAGAAGTAAATCTGCCAAGGGACGAATTTCTTGTGATTTTATCCGTAAGCGTCTACATATTTGGAGGAACAAATGTTCGTAATGCAAATGAACGGCCAGTCAGAACCGCGCAAGGCCTGACCCACTGAATATACGATCATATACACATTTAAATGCATATTTGTCTATCTATCTGATAGACATACATTCATCTATCTGTCCGTCAGATATGCATGTCTGGACTGGTAATAGACCTTTATTTCTGTGTATATGCATGTCCTTAGAATGAATTTTTATTGGGTCGGGCCTCGCGCAGCTTTTACAAACAAGCCGAAGGTCACAAGTAGGCGCGTTTCCTCGAGCCACAGGAGAAAGTTATTACAGCGAACAAGGTTATCGGAAATGAAACGAAGGATGGCAACTAAAACACAAGTCAGGATGAAAGCGTGTAGATGTAAAAATGCTGTAGTTGCTATATTTTTTCCTGAGGCTAGGAAGGGCAACTACAGGCTTGAACTTCAAACTGAACAGAAATTCCAGGATATCAGAAATGGAAGCAAAATTTAACAGAGAAACAGTATAACACATACAGGCTTGACTACCAGTACATAAGCCTTTTCCAGGTGTAATCGTGGTCCTGGCCAAAAATATGATGGCAACTACAATGACATGATGACATAATGATAAGGATACGCTAATTTCAGCAGCAGTGTTGAGAATTATTCGAATAACGTTAAGAATAATGACAGCAATTACGGTAATAGCAACACTGGTAATGATAAATTAATTGACAATAACATAATATAAGATATAGAAGAGTTACAAATGCCGTTTTTTCTGGTTACCCTCTTTCCTGTTTCTCTTCATTATAATAATAAAAGTAAATGAAAACGGGCAAAAAAATACTAAATATACAAAATATTTTTATACCGACAAGATTAAGAAGAGGGAGAGAGAAGTAGTGATAGATAGATGGAGATTTATCATTGTTGTCAATTATGTATGTATAGTCTATATCAATATTGATTTGATTATTCATAGTACTATGGTATCTTACTTATTCTAAAATCTTTAATATAAGTTTCTTTTATCATTTTCATAATTTCTGTCATTATTGTGATAACGCCTTTCTTCTTATAAGTATCAACATTATTTTCTTAGTGGTAACAAAATCATCATTATTATTATATTCTTATCATAGGTTGTATGATTAGTGGCATTTGTTCATTGCCATAACTATCATAATCATGGAATCATCGAAAACCTGTTTCCATCATTATCATTATATCAACGTATTAGAAGGAACTGTTCGAAAAATTAAACAAATATAAAAGAGATAAACAAATAAATATACATACATAAATGAATAAATAGTCACACAGAAAAACATAGATAAAAATGTTAGCAAAGGAATATATATGATAAAAATAAAACTTTACTGTTATATATATGTTTTCCTACATTTATAAGTTCTGTGGTGTAACGGTTAACGCAGCCGCCTCTGAAGCGGGAATACCGGGTTCGACTCCCGGCAGAGACAATTTCATTGTAATTTTTTTCCTTTAGCTTTTTTAATACCCTCCTTATTGAGATAACTATGATAAAGAGTAATAATAGTGATATTAATAATAATTATGTTCCAAAAAACAAACAAAAAAACAACCATAGGAATAATAATGACGCAATGATAATGATAACCTAACGGCAGTAGCAGTGATGATAATGATTCTAGGAGTAATGATAGTAAGGATGGCAATACCAAAGGTGATATTCATAGATGAATTGACAATAACATAATATAAAAAATATTTGTGAGTACTTACAAATATAAACAATCTTTTCGGGTTCCCTTCTTTCCTGTTTCTCCTCATGAGAATGATTGTAATAACTGTAAAAAGGATAAAGACAATACTAGTTATACGCAGTTATTTTGATACTAATCAATATAATAATAATGATTATAAGATAAGAGAGAGAGGGAGCGGTTATTATCAATCCTAAATGCGTATTTTATATTATTGTTGATTTGAATATTCATAGTACTATGGTATCAGCACAATTCTCTATTCTATTTTTTTATTTTTTATTTTTTTCTTATTTTTCATGCTTATAATGTATTTATTTATAATAATTTATTGTGATAAATCCTCTTTCTTTTTCGCATTACTATCATAGCTATAATCAACATTATCCTTTTCTTATCGGTAGCAAAATCATCATTATTATTGTTAATTAAATAATTCTTATCACTGGTGAGTAGGACACGAGATGTAGGCTTAAAAATAACGGCAATTTCTTGATTTCTACACGAGTCGAATTCTCAATGACTTGTTTACAGTAATTATGAAATGTCACGTGTACAAGTATGTGCGTTTCTTTCTTAAATCATTTCAAACTTGCTGATGAATATAATTGTATATATACATGGACTTCATGAATATATTGGTTGTAACACTCTTAAGTATATAGGCCTACTTAGTGTTAAAGATCCCTATGTATTTGATTGACAAGCGGCAATCATTTGTTTTTCAATCATTTGTGTCTAATTCCCTTGCAGTAGCTGTAATGATTTTTGTTTGTGCGTTTGTTTTAAGGACGAAAAGGACGTAAACTAGATTATAGGATTTCTTTTGTTGAGAAACATTTTGATTATCAATAATGTGTTGATGCGTCTACCTCTATATAACTGTCCATCTTTCTCTCACCATATATATAAATACGTATATCTCATTTTCTCGTTTCCTTTATCTGTACCTGTATCTCTCTCTGCCTCCGTCTCCTCTCTGTCTCTACTCTCTCTTTTCTCCATATCTCTCTCTCTCTCAGTATGTACTTCCCCTCTTTGTTTACAATAAATATGATATAGTGTTGAAGAAGAACTTATATGGACTAGATTTTATTGTCTCCGGGAATAGATACTGTGTTCACTTTTATTTCCAATATCATTGTGTCCTGTTCTGCAAAATGAATGTGTGTTTGGGAGTGTTTCTCTATTAAATCCTTCTCTTTCTCTGTATTTTCTTTCCACTTCACCCCCCCCCCCTCTCTCTCTCATTCCCTCTCTGTCTCTCTTTCACTCCACATTTTATTGATGTTATAAACATAGTTAAAATCTATTCGTGGGCTTTAATTCTTACTTTGTTACAATTGTAGGGAGTCAACCTTCATTTGATATGTTTGTTACTACTTATTAATTACATTTTCTAGATGCTTATCTTCCATTGTTTTATGTCGCCATGTAGGTATTAAAATAATTTTAAAGTCAAGGTCAAAAACAGCCAACATCAACAGATAAAAGTATGAGAGAGAGATTGATTCAATAGTATTGTTATCAATTATGCATTTTCTATATTATTTCTGATTTGATTATTATTATTGCAATGGTAACAACAGATATAAAGTTTAAAAGCATTGTATAATTAACATCGTTGTTACTTTAGTCTGATTATCAGAATCATTATCATTATCAACTTTGTGATTTCTTTGTCAGTATCAGTATCATTATCACTGCTATATTATATTTTCATCATTAGTTGTACTATTAGTGGCGTTTGTTTATCGCCATAACAGTCATTGTCATTGCAAAAACACATGGGGGGGGGGGTAACCTACTCCGAGAAAGCCTGTTTCCAGTATCATTATATAAAATTACGGGAACAGACCAACAAAGGAAAATAGATGAATAAACAAGTAAAGAAATAAACTTACAAGATATATATAAACAACCTCCCAAAAAACTTCTGTTATGCATAATTATATCTTCTACACTATTCATTTCCAAGTCTCTGTGGTGTAACGGTTAACGCAGCCGCCTCTGAAGCGGGAATACCGGGTTCGATTCCCGGCGGAGACAATCACAAATGCACTTTTATTTAGTTATTTACTAATCATAGCTATAATCAACATTATCCTTTTCTTATCGGTAGCAAAATCATCATTATTATTGTTAATTAAATAATTCTTATCACTGGTGAGTAGGACACGAGATGTAGGCTTAAAAATAACGGCAATTTCTTGATTTCTACACGAGTTGAATTCTCAATCAATTGTTTTCAGTAATTACGAAATTTCACGTGTACAAGTATGTGCGTTTCTTTCGTAAATCATTTCAAACTTGCTGATGAATATAATTGTATATATACATGGACTTCATGAATATAATGGTTGTAACACTCTTAAGTATATAGGCCTACTTAGTGTTAAAGATCCCTATGTATTTGATTGACAAGCGGCAATCATTTGTTTTTTCAATCATTTGTGTCTAATTCCCTTGCAGTAGCTGTAATGATTTTTGTTTGTGCGTTTGTTTTAAGGACGAAAAGGACGTAAACTAGATTATAGGATTTCTTTTGTTGAGAAACATTTTGATTATCAATAATGTGTTGATGCGTCTACCTCTATATAACTGTCCATCTTTCTCTCACCATATATATATAAATACATGTATATCTCATTTTCTCGTTTCCTTTATCTGTCCCTGTATCTCTCTCTGCCTCCGTCTCCCTCTCTCTCTCTCTCTCTCTTTTTTTTCTCCATATCTCTCTCTCTCTCTCAGTATGTGCTTCTCCCTCTTTGTTTACAATAAATATGATATATATTGATGAAAGAAAGAGAGCTGGAGAAAAAGAGAGTGAAGCAGAGAAAGTGAGGAGAGGGCGAAGAGAGAGATAGAGAAACTATTTTTTTTCTGAAGGAAAACAATGATATTAATAATCAAAATGTTTCTCGACAATGGAAATGCAATAATCTAGCCTGTGTACTTTTCGTCCTTGAAAAAAGAACATTATTACAGCAACTGCAAGAGAATTATACACGAATGATAGAAAACGAACGATTGTCGCTTCTCAATCAACTAATAATAATTCTAATAATAAGTCAAATAACAACGGTGATGATATAATGATAAGGAAGTATCTAATGTTACCATAGCAATAAAAATAACCAAATCAACAGTGTTATAGAATGTCCATAAATCATTGATAACAATAATCCTGAATCCCATCCTCTGCTCTCTCTCTTTCATGTTTTTATCCGTTGACGTTGGCTATTTTGGACCTTGAGTTTAAAATGATTTTAATACTTGCAAGGTGAAATAAGACGATAAAAGATGAGCATCGTGAAAATGTAATTAAATAAGTAACAAACATATCAAATGAAGGTTAACTTTCCTTACAAATGTAAGCAAGTAAGAATTAAAGTCCAAGAATAGATTTTAACTATGTTTATAACATCAATAAAAGATAGAGAAAGAAGAGAGGAGGGAGGAGAGAGGGGAAAAAGAGAGAGAGAGAGAGAGAGAGAGAGAGTGCAGAAGTGGAAAGAAAAAAAAAAGTGCAGAGAAAAGAGAGATTGAATACAACACTCCCAAACTCAGATCAGTTAAAAAAGACACAATGGTATTGGAAATAAAAGTTAACACAGTATCTATTCCGACCGGAAACAATTATCAGTGGTGTATGCATATTCTATATCCTTGCTAATTTCATTAATTTTACTCTAATAGTAACAAGAGATACATATTCTAAAACCATTCCATAATTCCTTATCTTTATGTTATCATCATTTTTACTCTTGTATTATTATCAGAATCATTATTATTATCAACTTTGTGATTTCCTTATCGTAATCAATAACATTATCATTTCCATATTTATAATCATTAGTTGTAGTATTAGTGGCATTTATTTATCGTCATATGTCATTGTCATTATAAAAACACATTGGGGGAAATAACCTAATCCGAGAAAGCCTGCTTTATTATCATTAACCACAAAAATTAGGGAGGCAGGAAAACAGATGAATAAACAAATACACAAACAAACAAACAAATTATAGAAGCAATCACCCCCCCCCCAAAAAAAAAAAAAGAAAAAAAAAAGAAATCTATGGTTTATTATTTCTTCTACTCTTCTTAACTTCAAGTCTCCGTGGTATAATGGTAAGCGCAGCCGCCTGTAAATCGGGAATACCGGGTTCGAATCCCGGCGGAGACGAATGCAATAACTTT
>NW_020869223.1:344250-349250 GCF_003789085.1 Penaeus vannamei
TTTTTGTATTGATAATGTTATCATTATTATCATTTATCCATCTATTAATATTATTATCATTAATATTGTTATCATTATCATTATTATCATTACTATTGTTATCCTTATCATTATTATAATTTTCATTATCATTATCATTATTATCATCATTATCAGTATTAATATTCTTGTTGTGATTATTATTATCATTATTATTATTTTCATTAGCGTCATTTCTATTTATATGATTATCATTATTAACATCATGGTTATTATCACTATCATTACTATTATTATTACTATCATCGTTACAAATATCATCATTATTACTGTTATTGCTATCATTATTATCACCATTATTATCATTATAATTATCATCATTATTGCTATTATTGCCATCATTATTATCATTATCATTAACATTATTACTATTATTGTTATCATCATCATTATTATTATTACTACTATTATTATCACCATCTTCATTATTATTAACATTAATGTTATTATCATTATTATGATTATTGTCATTATTGCTATCATTAATATCATTATTACATATCTTTATAATTATGTTGCTATTATCATTATCATTATTATTGTTATTGATATTATCATAAATTTTCATTGCAATTACGTTTATTGTTATCACTGTGATTAATAAAGTTATTGTTTTCACTATTAGTTTCATTCACATCATCATGTGATCATTAACGTCTTTTTATCCTCATTGGTATCATAATTATATCATTATCATTAACACAACAAAAAAGCATAATAGTAGTGATGATAATGATGATAGTGATGACCGTGATGATAGTAAAAGTAGTAGTAACTGAAATAATGATGTTAATAATAATGATGATGATAATAATGATGATGATATCAATAAAATAATAATAGTAAAAATAATGATAATAATAATGATAATAATACTAATATGATGATAATAATAATGATAATAATAATGAATAATATGATGGATGATAATAATAATGATAATAATAATGATAATAATAATAATAATAATAATAATAATAATAATAATAATAATAATAATGATAATGATAATAATGATAACAAGAATAATGATAATATCAACAATGATAAAGATCATAATGAAACAGTGATACCAACAATGATAACTGACATAATCGATGATAATGGTAAGAATGAAAGAGTGAGAGATATCTCTTGACAATTTATCTTCCTCTTGCACTTTCGTGCCTTTTTTCTACTATCTAACCTTTTTTTTTGCCTCGCCCGTTTTGGTGTTACACTGGCTTGCCATTTCCGAAACGCCCTCCACCCTGTGTCGCCTCCCTTGCCCACACCTCGACCTCTCCTTGCCTATTCCCCTACCCTGCCCTCATCACTACCCAACCACAGTGGATGCTCCCCTCTCTACATCCCCAACACCGCCTCCTCTTATCCACACCACCCCCTGTCCTTACCTATTCCCCTACTACGCCCTTACCCCCTACCTTCACCACTGTGTATACCCCTTCTCTCGATATCCCCACCCACCGCCTCTCTACTCTCCCCTTACCCCTACTTTCACCCCCTCTATACCCCCTCTCTCTGTATCCCCCACTACCTCCCCCTTACCTAGCCCCCTCCCTCCCCTCCAGGCAGACCACTCCTTGCCCTCCGAATCCGACAGACGACAAGCCTTCCCTTAGACATCCACGTAAGCACTTACACGTGATAATCTACGAGGTTTAGCTTAAGAAGGAACATCTTTTTTCTTTGCTTATTCTGGTGTGTTGTTCTTTCTTTCTTATTTCTTTTTATTTGTTGCGGAGTTGCAAAAGGAGAAGAGAGCTCGAATGTGAATTATGAATGAAGAGTGAAGGAGGAAGGAGGGAGAGAGGAGAGAGAGAGGGGGGAGAGTGAGAGAGAGAGGAGAGAGAACGATAGAGAGAGAGGAGAGAGAGAAGAGGGGAGAGAGAGAGAGAGAGGAGAGAAGTGAGAGTGTGTGTGTGTGTGTGTGAGAGAGAGAGGGGGGAGAGGGGGAGAGGGAAAGAGAGAAAGAGAGAAAGGGAGGGAGGAAGAGAGAGTGAGAGAGAGGGGAGTTAGAGAAAGAGAGAGAGGGGGGGGGGAGAAAAAGAAAAAGAAAGAGGGAAGGTGGGAGGAAGAGTTAGAGTGATGGTGAGCGAGGGAAGTAGGAGAGAAAGAGAAAAAGAGTAAAAAGACGTCCCAAAAACAACGTGTATAATTCACCATGCAATACCATACCCAGAACTCTACACCGACGTTGTACCGCAGATAAAAGCGATGCGCCTCGCAGTTGGTCCTTTTTGACCGCAGAGGGGATTTAACCTTCGGGGCAAGAGAGGGTTAATCCGGGACGCGAAATTCTTGGTACAATCTTTTCCTACAATCCGAAGGTTCGTCGACCCCTCAGTCATCCGAAGGAAACGAACGACGCCAAAACACAAGAACTACCAGCATCAATAACTCCTCATCAGGACAATTACAATAACCGCATCGTCAGGACAATTACAGAAATCACATCCTCACTTTCAGGAACATTACAACAATCACATCATCAGGACCATGGAAATAATGACATCCTCGCCATCAGGACCATTACTTTACCCACATCCTCACTCCTAGGACCACTACAACTATCAAATCCTCACTAACACTATCGCTACTACTTCACAATCACATCACCAACCTTGAGTATCATAGTCGTGCTTTTATATAAACGGAAACTACATTACATTGTACTACAAATAAAGAGCTATGAACACCGTACCAATAACACTGAAATACTGAGCATTAAAGATTGTGATACAGACAAGAATGACGATAGATGTGATTTAGATTTTCAGAGGTTTCATTCTGTTGCATCTGTCTACGTGCAACATATGAGGTCTGCGCTGAAGAGGTCACTCAACTTCACCTACCTCATTTTTTTTTCTTTTTGTTATCTCTCACTTCCGAAGACGTAAGGGTATGTTCTGGCTGGAGAACGTTCTTCTGTTGTGTTAAGTATTTGCATCATGTTACATTATACGCGTTTATTTGTTTGTGTTTTGTTGCCGTGTAGCTGTGTAGATATTACAGCTGCTGTGCAACATGATCCTAATCCTCGTCGACAGATATCAGCACATTTAAACGTCCTGTATGTGTATTAATATATTTATGTATTTTTGTGTGTTTGTTTATGTGTATGTGTGTGGGGGGGGCGCTTGCATGCGCATATGTGTATGCCCGTTTGAGTATACATTAAACGGCTAAAGATCCGCAGTTGTCCGGTAATGCTGACTAGTGAATTTAGAAATGGATTTCTGTTCATATTCACAGGGCTGTGTCCCGTGAATATGCAATGTTCCTCCTTGTTTGTTATGTTATATTCCCTTTTTAAAATACTGTAGCTCCTCCAGTGGCATGCAGAGGGCGCCGGGCCAACCAAATGAGGGAGGGAAATCAGTTACTGATTTTGAAATTTATATTTAAATCGAATAAAGTGTTTATTTCATGTTTCATCTGTGTTAACATATCGCCCTTTCTCATATTTCTCAATAGCAGGGCTTATACTTGAGTCTTTGGGGCATACAATGACGGCGCTGGCCCCGGGCATCACCAGACCTCTACACGTTAATGAGCTCAGAAAACTATTTACAGGAATTCTCTTTAGTTACCGTAGTTTACGTGTTTCATTATGTCGTTTTCTATGAAAGTATGCAATAGAAAACGTAATTTTGTCGGACACTATACTTCTTTGATGTCATTTCATTCCAAGGAAGGGAAACGAAAAGGACATGGTTACTTTATTACTGTATTGATTTATGAAAATATAAAAATCATGCTCCACAATAAGGGATTTCCTTTGCTATTAGAATCCGTTTTTCACATAAATGGCGGTGAAGATGATGGAAGATAAACCTCATAAATATCATTAATGCTGAAATGAAGTATGTTCCGAAAACAATACAACCATAGCAATGTCAGGGTAGTTTATCTTCCACGATGTCCCTCAACACTCCCTGCGGGTCAGTGGTCGACGCCGGGGTCCGCTCTCCGAGGGAATGGGTTTTAAGCGCTTCTCTTCCCGTCGGCCGCGCCATCAGGACGGCGGTCGTGACTAGATTGGCGAAGCAGAAAGCGAACAAGGACACGGTGTGGGTGAGGAGTCGCTCGGGCGGCAGAAGGGCGGGCAGGATCAGGTGCTCCAACACCAGCTGGAGGACAGCGCCCCCAGCGGCCAGCAACAACACGAGCCGCTGTGTCTGGCGCTGAGAAATTCGGGTCAAGATATGAGCCAGGGTTCAAAATGAGGTAAATCAGCACTTCCCACAATGAGTCTATTTATACCCGCCTGATACTCACCCTGAGCCAGATGAGGGCGGGGTTCTGCGGGCGGAAGGTGAGGATCCGCGGCGCCCAGATGACCATGAGGGACACCAGCAGCGCCACCCACAGCACCGTCAAGCGAGTCACCAGGGGCGGCGCCGTGTCCTGGTGGATGAGGGCGCCGCACCAGGGGTCGAACGAGCACTCCTCGGCCGGCACGCGACGCATCTGGCACGGGGCATGAGGAGCGTCAGACAAGGAAGGAGAGAGAGAAAATGATAAAGGGGATGGGAAAAAGGATACGAAAGGCGTGGGGGAAGAAATCACGATAAAGTTCACGTAAAGACTCATACATGCGAGGCTCCATAATATATGATCTACGATACAATAACGCTTACAAATGACTGTAATGACATTTTGATGATATATATGATAATACAATTTAAAACATTACCAAACCATTAACGCTATTGATCATCCTCATTATATAAACCGTAAATATTTGCCAAAAGCGAATTGGCATGTTCGGTGGATGTTGTGTGTCAAAATCAGTTTATATCAGATGCCACAAACATGCAAGAATGAACTGACTAGATTTTTTAAATTCCTTTGTGAAACTGATGCGTGATATGTTCAGGTGAGTATCGTGTATTTGTTTACTATACTATCATAGCTATTCTGGATTTTAAAAAGGATGAAAGCTTATATATCCATAA
>NW_020869223.1:364250-369250 GCF_003789085.1 Penaeus vannamei
TTTCTCATTTAAGGATTGTACTGACGTAAGAATAGGAGTGTCTCCTGCAACCTGTCCATCTTGTTAATATGTGTTAATGTTGCAAACACCAGATGCTTTGTTTCTAAAGGACTGAGGAAGACCTGTGCTATCCTTTCTTTTTGCAGTTTTGTGTTCACGTTTTTTTTTTTTTTTTCGAATTCGTGGAATATACCAAAGTCGTTAGAAATGCATGTACCATGGATATGCATTTTTTCCCGACTGTGCCAATTAGAAAAGGATGATTTTATCGCTCGCCCTCTCCGCTGTCAAGTATCCAGGGACAAACTGCCATTCACCAAATACGGGACCAACAACAATTAAAGTCAACATCCCTGTGCCAAATACCACCACCCGACCTGCAGATGCCACACTCCTACCTCACTCTTTTTTCGTATAATAATTCTATGAGGTAAATGGAATGACCAAACGGCATCTTGAGAAACAGAATGGGTTGAAGAGCACACCGAGGGAGCCGCTAGACCGTGGGTTAATGTGATAATGGGCATGGCTTGATGGCGGAGGCTGGGCGGGAGGAGAAGACGTGAGATAAAAACAATGAACAGTTTATCTATCTTTCTTAGTCCTCGTTTTTTTGGGAAAAAATCTGCTTACTCTTCTTCTATCTCTCTGTCATTCTCCTCTCTCTCTCTCTCTCGCTCTCACTCTCTCTCTCTCTCTCTCTCTCTCTCTCTCTCTCTCTCTCTCTCTCTCTCTCTCTCTCTCTCTCTCTCTCTCTCTCTCTCTCTTCCTTATTATCATTATTATTATTGTCACCATTATAAATATTATCATCATTCTCACTATTATCATTATTGTTAATATCATTATCATCATCATTTTTTTATTACAATCATCATCATTTTCATTATCGTTATTACTATCAATGCCTTTATCATCAAAAGTATCATTACTGTTTCCATTTGTTATAATTATATTGTTACTACTAGTAGTAGTACTAATATTGTTATCATCCTCATTATCATTATCACTACCATTATTATCATTAATCTTATAATTGTTATTATAGTTGCTATCATTGTTGTTGTTATTATCATTATCATCACCAACATCATTTCTGTTATCATTACTAATATCATCATCATCATCATCATCATCATCATCATCATCATCATTATCATTATTATTACTATTATTATCATTATAATTATCATTATCGTTATCATTGTTATTACGATTATCATTACCATTAACATCAATGTCATTATTATCATCATCATTATCATGATCATTGTTATACTTATTGTTTTACCATTAACATCAATGTCATTGTTATCATCATCATTATCATGATCATCGTTATACTTGTTGTGATAATCTTCATAATCATTATCTTTATTATTATTGCTGTGATTGTTATGATCATTATTATACTATCATTACTATTTGCATTTTGTTGTTGTTGTTATTGTTAATATTTTCATCGTTATCATTATAATTACTTTTAATATTATTAATTGCTATTATCATTATGCTTATTATCCTTATCATTATCATTACCATTATCATTGTTATGATTACTATCATTTTCCCTGTTATTATCATTAATATCATAATTATTATCCTCTTTATCATTATAATCATCATCATTATCATTATTGTTATTGTTGCTGGAGGTGGTGGTGTTATTATCAGCATTGACATTATTGTTATTTTCATTATTATTATTATCATTATTATCATTATTAACATTATCATTACTACTATTATTATCATAATCATTATTATTGTTAACATTAGTATTTTAATTATCATTAATATTAGTATTAGTGTTGTTGTCGTTATTATCGGGATTAACATTATTAGTACACCTAGTACCATTTTAAGAAGAAGTAGCAGTAGTTGTTGTAACAGTAGTAGTACAAATAGTAGTCGTAGTTGTAGTCGTAACAGTAGTAGTAGTGGTGGTTGTGGTGGTGGTGATAATGATATGAGTATTATCCCATCAGACGATGACATTGTCTTCTGTTATATCAAATTTTCATTTTCATCATTATTACCGTCCCACTGCCATTTTATCGCCATTCTTGTTATCATCACTATCATAATCATCATTATCTTCTTTCGTACCACCTTGATATTATCATCGTCACTGTAAATTATTATATATTTTTTATTATCTTCATTATTGATGTTATCACGTTTTAAAAGAGTGATTAAATTATAAAAAAAAGTTTACTTGACTCATGCAAAGGGCACCACCCTCCTTCCCCCTCCCCTCTCCCCCTCCCCTCCCTCCCCTCATTCCACCTCCCTGCGTCATGCATTTAATCTCTTGCCGTCAAAGCAAGTGTGATCAGCCTTTAAAAGGAAACGTTTTTCGTTTTGCTCTTTATCTATCTATCTTTATCTCTCTCTCTCTCTCTCTCTCTCTATCTATCTATCTATCTATCTGTTTGTCTGTCTGTCTGTCTGTCTGCCTCTCTCTCTCTCTCTTCTCTCTCTCTCTCTCTCTCTCTCTCTCTCTCTCTCTCTCTCTCTCTCTCTCTCTCTCTCTCTCTCTCTCTCTCTCTCTCTAGCTAGCTAGCTATCTCTATCTTTCTCTTTCTTTCTATCTCTCATTCATCTTACTCCTTCTTTGCATGTTGTGTATACATTGTGTTTGTTGTTGCGTTTTTGTTTCTGATTATTTTCTTTATCTTTTCTATTTGTTTTGTGAGGACTAGAGTTTTACTTATTTAGTTACCAGGGAAGTATAGTAAGATATTGATATTTTTTTTTTTTTTCTCTCTCCTCTCCTCTCATTACATATGACATTTTTATCGAAAAATAAATTTGCATTGTACAATCAATTATCACTCAACAGTATGACCTGAAATAATTTTTATATGAACCTCTATCGTAGCACGTATTAACCCTCCGGATAGCGTATCTTAAAATTAATCAAAGAAAAACTGGCTGAATACCATAATTAAATCGTGGAATCAAAATTTAATGCTTTTGAAGTTGCTCTCTCTCTCTCTCTCTCTCTCTCTCTCTCTCTCTCTCTCTCTCTCTCTCTCTCTCTCTCTCTCTCTCTCTCTCTCTCTCTCTCTCTCTCTCTCTCTCTCTTTCTTCCTTTTCTTTCTCTCTCTTACTCTTTAAATCTTCAAATATTGAAAACTTGAAATGTGTCTTTTTGTATATCTAAATGAATGCCTCACACATACAGTATTTTCTCGTCCGTTTATTTACCACGCCCTTAGGGAATTGAACATTAAACCATATAAAAATCTGGTATCTTTAAACAAACTTTTCATCACCTTGAAGGTCAATAGACTTACACTAAGTTAAAAGAATAAATAAATAAGAAATGAAAAATCCTTCTCCCTCGATGTCGCTTATCAAGCTCTACGCCACGCCTTTCTTCTTCTTGAAATGATATCCGTATACCTGTCAATAGCATTATCATTAGACAATATTCCTCAGTAGTGTTAACACCTCAGTGCTTTTTTGCCGCGCGTCCCCTGCATAGATTCCCCCGGGGTTGTCGACCCTCCACAGATGCCGCAGACGCTGTGGTCGGTCTGGCTCGGAGCTCGATTTGGATTTGACATTTTTGATTCCTCCGATAGAAGGAAACTGCTTTCGGCTTTTATCCAATCTGTGTAACTGTTGCTGTGACAGCGGTCGCTTGGTCTTCGACTGTATTCGGAATAATTCTTTGTCTTCTTTTGTTTTATTGAATTCTTTTTTTTTTTCTTTTCTTTTTGATATCCTGTTTCTTCGTCGTCTCCCTTCTGGTTCTTCCTTCTCCTCTCTTCTCTTTCAACTTCAAAGTTTCTTTCTCCTTCACATAAAGTTTTCTTTTGTCTATTCTACCTCAAAATGTTTTCCTTTGTCTACTGTATTTCCTTGAATATTGGTTCTTTCGATTAATATATCGGAAGAAAGGGGCAGCACTATTGCAAAATAAAAGTCCAAATCGCACATACAAAAAAGTCCTTCATTTACTCCCATACTCATTTTCTCCCTCCTTGTGCTGGTCAGTACGGGGCTAAAAAAAATCACTTGTTTTGCTAAAATGAACCTTAAGGACATCATCCCTTATTAGATTAAGGTGTCATTGACTCTTCTCCTGGAGGCTGCCCTTTCCTTCTTCCTCCTTTTCTTTATTTTGTGTTATTTTTCTACAAGTTCCTGATTCTATCCAGAATTAAACATTGCGAAAAAAAGATAAACAAGACAGGTTTTGCCCCTGGAAACCATTGAGAAACTCCTTTCAACTGAACACGTGATAAACTGTTCAGGCGTGTGGTTGCGCCCTTGGAATAAAAGCATTGTTGACTCTGAAGTACAGTAAACGGCAACTAATGATAACAAAGTGAAAGACTGCGCCCTTCGCTGGGGAGGAAGCGACCTTTAATTCACACGTGTTTTTGGTTTCTGTTTTTGTTTTTCTTCGTCTTCCTCTTCTCTTCTTCTTCTCTTCCTTCTTTGCTTCTTCTTTTTCTTCTTTGCTTCTTTTTCTTTCTTCTCTTCTTCCTTTTCCTTTACTTTTTTGCCTTTTTCGTCCTTTTCTTCTTTGTTTTTTTCTTCTTCTTCTTTTTATTTGTTTCTTTGCATTTTTCTTCTTCCTTTCCTTCTTTGCCTTTTCTTCTTCCTCTTCTTTTTATTTTACTTCTTTTTCTTCTTATTATTCTTCTTATCATTATTCCTCCTCCTCCTCTTCGTCTTTTAGTTCTTTGCTTTTTCTTCCTCTTTTTTTTTACTTTTTGCTTTTCCTTCCTCTGCTTCTTCTTCTTCTTCCTCCTCCTCTTTCATTATTTTTCTTTTCTTCTTTTTCTTCATTTTTCTCTTCTGCTGGACTCCTCAGCTACCTGGAAAGAGGAGACGTTTTCTGCACTTCACCGCTCGTGCAAATTTTGTCCCAGCGACTCGACAACCGCAACATGGCTTCCTAAAGATGCTGGCTGTCTATTTTTCTCTCAAGCAAAATGCTCCTTGGCGTGCTCTTTGGGTTGCAAAGTAATGTCTAAAGG
>NW_020869223.1:384250-391750 GCF_003789085.1 Penaeus vannamei
CTGTGCCACAGTGATTACGTGATGGTTTCATTGACACACCATCAAACTCTCTCCACTATTGTTGCAGTGGCAAGACCACTCCCTTCACATGCGTTGGTACTTGGGTGTTGAGAAGAGCGACCTCAGGGAATGTATCAAGCACGACTGTGACAGATGTCTATGCATTTAACTCTCCCCCTATGATCGCTCGGTCTTGTGCTGCAATAGCACACACCCGGTTTAAATCTAACCTGCCACACACACTGCTTTGCTGTACACATTGTACAGTTTGAGGGGGCCCCTGGCAGTTGTATCTTAGCAGGAGATTCCACGCCATCTCCACAGTGACGCAGGTTGGCTTTTGAGCATGGAATTGTTTTGACCAGGGTCATCAAGCCTCTAGTGCCATCCAAGCTTGGAGTGATGAAGATATGATATCCTAAGCGAACAGTACCCACCCATTGTTAATGTCTGCTGGAGCATGACGATGTCAATGTTCCTTGCTCACACTATTGATTGGAGAAATTTTTTCTGTTTGAGCTACATATGTTACACTCTGATATGCTTAGACTGAGTGCTTCCAAGTGGTATGGTAGTCTGGTTGAAGGTCTACCGGGAGATTTAGAGCCTAGGTTAGAGGTACCACTTTGAGTTAATGCAGACCTTGGCTGTAGTATGGGCATCCGCTGCACAGTTACGATCTGGCTCGGCAGACTAGCTGGAGCTCCACTGGGGGATGTGGGGCCCACATCTAATTTGCCATTTGCACATATGTGAGTAAATGTAGACTTTGGCTGTACAGATATGGCCTGTAGTGAGGGCTGGACAGTTATGATCTAGTTTGGCAGACTAGCTGGGGCTCTACTGCAAGATGTGGAGCCTGCAACTAATTTGCCATTTCCATGCATTCGAGTTGATGGAGCCTAGCCGTGCAGATTGGGCCTGTAGTGACGGCCTGGGCTGCACAGTTGGAGTCTGATTTGTGGTGGCCACAGCCATTGGTTTGGAGGCTTCCATCTTCCTCCCCTTCATGGCCATAACAGTCTGGGTCATTGCCGTCATGGCGATCTGGACTGCCTTCTCCGCCTCCAAGCTAGTCCTCCCCAAGGCTGTCATTACTACAGTAAGTACAGCACTCAACAGGAGTCATGTCCTTTTCATCAAAGAAAACTCCTCTCTTCCCATATATTAAAACATGGTCTCTTTCTCAGGGTACATCCTGATTCCTCCTCAGGTTCTCAGTGGAGTGTACCTCACCCCTCTTGTAAACCACACCTGCCTTCCTCCGCTCCTGGAAGATCCGGTTGAAATATCAAGGTAAGAAGGTTGGAGAGTGGTATGGAGTGACTTGGTAATTGGCTCAGGCTTTCCAAAATTCTTATGTCTAGTAAATATACTATGCATGTTTGAGATAAGTGAATATGCTCAGTAAACGGACACACACATGCACATGTATATGTAAGATTGTGTGTGTCTGTTTGAGTATTGCCTCTTATTCTTTATGCCTTGCAAATTAGTATTACTTCCATTTGCTTACTTTTACCGATAACTGGTAAGACCAAAACACATGTATTCCGCAGTGATTCGTGCAGTTATTTCGTCAATAACTCCTCCTCGGGCGAGGCGGAAGAGTTCCCGTGCACCGAGTGGGAATATGACACGTCAGTCTACACCAATACTCTCACCAGCGAGGTAAATAAGGGTGTAATTGGTCTCTTTCTACAACGATGATGTATACCATTTAAGGAAATCTAATATAATTTGAATATTTTTGATGCAAGTACCACATTCCATTGTTGTGGTGTATCTCCAGACTGAAATTCGCACAACACAGAGATGAAGGGTTGTCTGGTTGTTGCTATAACATTGGACCGCAGGTTACTCCTGATCACTGCTATAGTTTAGGTAATTCTTAATTACACAGAAAAGAGCTTCATTCTGAAGAGATTCAAGTATTGTATATACTGCCAGCTGTAAAAAAGTTATCTGGAGAAAAAGTTGCACAGCCACCCTAATACAGGAAGTGTACCCAAACTATTGAGATTATACTGTACAAAAGTAATGTATGACCAAATACATTTTTATCAATTCCGAAAGGAAAACTTTCATGGGTACTGAGAAACAATTATTGCAGTATTATGAAAAGTATGAAAAGCTTTTGTCAAACACTATATGAAATGGTTGTCTACCAGATGAATGATGCTCGCCTATCATAATATGTATATTCTACAAACTAAAACATATCATAATTCCCGTTCGAATGCCAGTGCACTACAGGGATTCATATGAATATATATATATATATATATATATATATATATATATATATATATATATATATATTATATATATATATTTATAAGAATTATTTATATGTACAACTTAGTAATCCGCGGTACAGTCAGACAGCACCGTCTCAACCCCCCTTCCTCTAGGTGTACCACGAAGTTCTATCTAGAAATATATGTAATGACGTTCTTGTTCTCGCAGTTCAACCTAGTGTGTGAGAGGAGCTACCTACGAGCCACTTATCAGAGTATTAACATGTTTGGTACAACATTTACCTGTTTGGCAAGCGGTTACATCGCCGACAGGTATCTAATTAAACATTCTTATTGATTCAGAAGTAATTATAGTAATAATAGCAATGATATGATTAATGATAATGGTAGTATGAATAATGATAACAATGATAAAATCGTAGTAACTAATAATGATGATAAATATAACAATAAGGGCAATGATAATAACGATGATCAAGTTGATAATGAGAAAATAAAATAATTATAACAATAGTAATAGAAATAATAATAAATAATAATGGCAATAATACAATGATGCTAATAATAGTAGTAGTAATAGTAGTAGTGATGTTAATGATAATAAGCAAAATAATTATAATATGAATATTGATAATGATAATGATGATGATGGTGATAATAATGACGGTGATGATAATGATAATAATGATAGTGATAATGAGAATTATGATAATAATTATAACAAAAATATCTTTAAATGAAGACTAGGTATTTGAAGGTTTACAAATAACAAACATTTTGAATATGGAAAATATTTTTGAGAGAGAACAGTAATTGTCAACTAACAACAGACAAACTCACACCTTATTTCTATTGAAGATTCGGCAGGAAGGCCGTGGTTCTGGTCACTCACCTGACCTATGCCACCCTTGGCTTCTGCATCAGCTTCGCCAGCAACTTCTCTCTGATCCTCGCTCTCCGGTTCATCATGGGATGCGTAGGACTCCCGACGATTTATATTCTAGGTAATGTTGACTTTCCAACCTTGCATTTTGAAGAAGCTCGGATTGAAGCAGTGGCTCTCGGGCTTCTCTGACTATTCGGTCATACAGTATAACATTGGTATAGATAAACGGTGTGTTATTGCATTATTCTTTCATACACAAGCACACACACACTGTAGCAGGAACAACGAAAAGAAGAACAAGAAAACGCACGAATATGCCGAAGGCCTTTTCGCTATTGCTTCTTCAGAGTATACATGACAAGAGGTTCAGTTCAGTTAGTTTTGCGAAGTCATGCTTCGCCCGGGCCTTTTCTCTGGAGTGGCCCGGCCTGTGTTAACTATTTCTAGTTAACTCAGATGTTTTCTTTGAACTGCATGCTTATCGCGGTGGCTGAATTGCGAGCAAGCGATCCAGCTGCCACGGGGTAAGCATGTTGCAGACCCTTTTTACCAGCCCGGCGGCTGTGGTGGGTGGTCCCTGCCTCAGAAATCGTGTGTGTACACAATTCTGCGAGTAATGTAACAGGTGTTAGGCTCGCCGCAGTGTTTACATAACCTGGCAGTCTCATTATCAATAATTTGCCAAGCGCATTGGTAACCTAGTCTTAGTCTGAATAGTATGACTTCGGTACCTCTTTTTGTGTTTGGAGGAAGGGCCAGTGGCTCATAGCCTGAAGCATCTGAGTACCACTTGGCAGTGAGCGATTTTGTGATGTTTTCTCTATGTGCTCCCCAGAGGACCGCACACGCTGCAGCTTTGGTACTTTGGCTCAGTCCCCTTCGGCTGGGTTTAACGATCATGGAGGATGGGGGCATACCCCTGCCCTTTTCAGCTAGTTTATCAGCAAGCTCGTTCCCTTGTATGCCTATGTGGCTTGGGACCTAGTTGATGATGATTCTTCTACCTTGACTAAGGATTCTTTGGGCTATGGTTAGCACTGTTGTCAAGAGGTAGATGTTGTCTGGGGGCATGCTATGCTGTAAGCTGTCAATAGTTGCTCTTGAATCTGTGTGAATGACAACGTGTCCTGCCCTTAGTGACGCGTGTGTCAGGGCTTCCATGATCGCAACCGTTTCAGCTTGAAGCGTTGAGGCATTGTCAGTGACCCTAATGGATGCTGTGGTATCCTTTGTTGCAAAGCCAGCGCCTACAGCATGGTTTATTGGATCCACGGATCCGTCCGTGTAGTATGTTATACTACCCGGAGGAGGTATTTGATCAATGACCCTTTGTGCTTGTGCCTTTAGGCTAGGCATGGAATATTGATCTTTTCTCATTGTGAGATTTAGAATTGAGAATTCGATCATTTCGTTTGCCCACGGCGAGGGTTCTTTGTAATCAGGGTGAGGGGAGTCCATACCCTTGGCAAGCAATGATTCTTTTAGCTGAAAGCGTATCAAAACTCTGGCTGTATGTGTGAGCCAGGAATTGTCGCAACAACTGGTAATCTTGTAGGCGTCTGAGAACTCTTTGTCTTAGATAGGAGTTTCTGGGTGCCTGCAGGACCTTGGAAAGGAACTGTGCTACCATTAGATCAATTCTGGTGTCCATGGACGGTAAATTAGTTTCCATGAGGAGGTTGATGACCTTTGTCCACTTAGGTGCACCTAGAATTATCCTGGCTGCTTCGTTTTGTATTGTTTCTAGTGTTTCTTTTAATGTTGTACTGGAAGCAATGAGGGCGACAGATGCATAGTCAATAATAGGACGGACAGCATGCACATAGAATGATCTTAGTACTTTGTGTCCTGCTCCTATGTGTCTCCCTGTCATGACTCCTGACTGACAGTCTTTCCTTGGTTCTGTCAAGCAGGTATTGGATCTCCTTTTTGAAAGTGAGTGTGTCTCCTATCCATACACCAAGGTATAGTCCTTCACCCATTCCAGATCCATACCCTGTATAGTGAGTTTTTTGTTTCTGACACTAGTTCTCAGAGCCATTGCTTTGGATTTTGCTGCTGCTATTTTCAGACCCGTCCTACAACACTCTTCAGACACCAGGTTCAGACAACGGTGAGCTCTAGTTAGGCAGTGATTGCCAGAGGCTATGATTGCCGTCATCTGCATAAGAGATGATCTTCCATCCCTCTGGCAGGTGAATGTCGAGTATGTTGGACATGAGAGTATTGAACAGGGTTGGACGAAGAACCCCTCCCTGAGGAGTTCCATTTTCAAGTGGCATGTGCTGTGAGAGGTGGCCTTGAAATCTGACATTTGCTGACCTATTATTAAAATAGTCAGCTATCCAGGCCAAGAGTCTGCCTTTGACTCCTTTGTGGATTAGGGTCTCTTGAATGGCAAGCGGACTTGCCAGTTCAAAAGCCTTCTCCAGGTCAAGGAAGACAACCACGGTGTGCGAGGTGCAGATTGTGCTTAAGAGTGTGGAAATGCTATGAATAGTGCTCTTACCCCTTGTGAACCCGTGCAGGTGTTCATGAGGGGGACCCGTCTTCCATCGGAGCCTGTTGAGTACCATCTTCTCAGCTGTTTTACCCAGGCAGCTGAGAAGAGAGATGGGACGGTACTTGCCAGGCTCCTTTGGTTTTGGGATGGGAACTATTGTGGCTTGTTTCCAGCTCTGGGGCACCGTGGCGGTTTGCCAGGACTTGTTGATAACCTGCAAGAATGCAAGTTCTCCTGCAAGGCCTAAATACGAAATGATGGGGTGGGAGATCCCGAAAGGAGACGACATGCATAACAAGACTCAAAGAATAATCATCCCTCACTCGGCATTGACTGAACTCCTGGAGGCCCTAATGGGCCACACTATAAAGATAACTATGTCTTCAGGCAAGAAGATTGGATATCGTAAGAAAAGAGGTCAAAGCACAACAGATCCCACAGCCAGGTGTACAGCATACCCTCTGGTGGTTGTGATAAAGTCTGCATAGGTGAGACAACACAAGGACTGCACGAAAAACGAATCAGCCAACACCGTAGCAATCTCCAACGTCATGACACGAGGAGCGCCTTGGTTGTTCACGTAGACACCGACGGTCACCTCCCGAAGTGGTCCCAGGCCTCCATCACGAAACAAGGCCTGCTCCCACGACAAAGGAAGATGGTAGAAACGGCATTCATTCATACAACGAACTTCACGGGGTGCCACGAACTATCCAAGGTCGTCGCTCACCTGATTACCGACGTGACCTGACTACTTAACAGTATATATATTCCTCTATGTACCTCTTGTCATGTATACCCTGAAAAAGCAATAGCGAAAAGGCCTTCGGCATATTCGTGAGTTTTCTTCCCTTCGCTGTTCCTGTTGCAATTTGTTTGACATGAATTCACACACACATATATATCTATTTATATCTATATATGTATGTATATATACATAAAACTGCTGCTCACACACTAATTAGCTCAGGCAACTGAGTGACAGTTATGTGGAGTGGTGGTTGCGTCCCGAAACGTGCCGCTAGATTTTCAAGTCGTAGCCACATTTTGAGATTGTTTTATTTAATAGTTTTAAGAATATAAATCTATTTCATTTCCTAGTACAGATACACAGGGTTACAATATAAGTGGTATATGTTTCCATTAATATACCGTATATTACCTTCCGGTTGGGAGCCACTATATCAATGAATAATGATCAGGCTTGTGACATGCGAGTATTCTCTTCCAGCGCTGGAGGTTTGCGAAATCAAGCACCGATCCGTGGTGGGAATTCTGATTGGACTTCCTTGGGCCTTTGGTACCATGGCGTGGGGGGGAGTGGCTTCCCAGGTCAGAGACTGGCGGTGGCTGCAGCGCTGCGTTATCTTACCCTTCGCCTTCTATATTCCCTTGCTATTGTAAGTGGTGTTCGCCTCTGGAACAATAGATATTTTCATCTGTAACATTTTTGGTTTGTCTTGCAATGCAAAGATACCTTGATCTTAGGTGTAACCGTATGTGTCTAGGCCTTTTTTATTTGTAGCATCTCTAGAACCTACTTTATTCCACTTTGATACATCCTCAAACCCGTTCATCCTTTTTGTATACATTGTTAGAAGCTGTTCAAACACCTCATCGGTTTGTATCCGTTTGTATGCCTCTACTAAGATTAAATGACACAATCACATTGAAATATTTTAGATGTATTTCACATAGTCTCAGGTAGGGATTTAAGGGCTTGCAGCCTTCCGAAACCATTTTGATATATTATTATTCCATGCATCATGGTTGTTACAAAACATCATTGAAGTTTGTATTGACATACAAAGTTTTGAAAAATGATTTTAGAAAATCAATAAGAAACTACC
>NW_020869223.1:394250-399250 GCF_003789085.1 Penaeus vannamei
GATATGCCCTGGCCTTGTACTAACTCCTGCCCCTAAGCCCCCTGGGGTTAATGGGAGGCTCAGGGGAGGTAGGCCTTGCCAGTCCTCCTCCCCCCAGAGATAACCCATAGGCAACGTCTCATGTTCTTAGTAATGCCAGGGAGAAGGAAAATGCCCCTCTTACCCAGCATGAAAGGCGGGCTGCGGGCCCCGCGGGGAAGGCTGTTGCCAGGACGTATAATGGGAATGAGAACTACACATCCTGTCTGCGTTTTGGCAGCTGCCAGCCTGAAATGAAGTTTGTGGGGCAAAGTCCTAGCGAACACCCTATGTGGATGTTGGGTCCTGCAGCCTACTGCCCCATTTTATATGGGGCAGTGTCGGCAGGGATGGCAGAGGTGGTGTCCACCCAGAGTGGCTGCCTGAAGGTGAACCTCAGGCGGGAAGTCAGGGTGGGGCTTGGAACATCCGCTGTTTGCGTTAGGATGATCAGTTGCCTCTACTATCGCAGGAACTGGGGAGGCTGAGAGTTGGGGTGGCTACTCTTTTGACTGTGAGAAGACCTGCAGCAGCATAATCGGTGTAGGTGGCTATACCTACTACTGGTCAAGCCGCAGCGATGGCCACCATCTCCAGGGAGAGGCTATAGCTATCTCCAGTAGGCTCCAGCCCTTGGTGGTAGAGGTTACTCCAGCCGATGAGCGTATAATTGTATTGAGATTGAAGCTAGTATGTGGCTTCATGTCTCTTATTGCTGTGTAGGGTCCTACCAATGTTTGTAAACTCGACGTGAAAGAGATGTTCTGCCACAGGCAGCTGTCCCCGGCAGGATCTTTGTATTGTCCTGGGTGACTTCAATGCGGTATCTGGCTGTCATCGAGCTGGCTATGAAATGTCTGCTGGTCCTCATGGTACACAAGCTGATACCGGTAGCGAGAATAGCCTCCTTTTCCGGGACTTTGCAAGGTCCTAGAAACTGAGGATTTCTGGCTCCTGGTACCAGCACCCAGACCCACATCATTGGACATGGTACAGCGATGCTGGTAATGAAACCAAGGAGATCGACCACATACTCGTTAGCACTCGTTGAACTGCAGGGTGTATAGGAGCACCGCATTCTGTGGTACTGACTATAAATTGGTTGTGGCTACCCTCCAGGTCCACTTCAAAACTCCCCAGCGGTCCAAAGATCACCTTAGGGTGATTCATCTCAGGGGTTTGCTGAGTTGTTTCACAGCACTCGACAATCTGTCGGACCCTGTCCTTCTGTGGGACACCTTCAAGCGCAAAACGCTTGATACAGCCCAAGAGTCGATTGGTGAACTCCCGAGGACAATACAGAGTTTTATCTCACAGGAGACACTAGAAGCCTCAGATGCTTGCCGTGTGGCTCGTCTTCTGTGGTACTGACTATAAATGGTTGTGGCTACCCTCCAGGTCCACTTCAAAACTCCCCAGCGGTCCAAAGATCACCTTAGGGTGATTCATCTCAGGGGTTTGCTGAGTTGTTTCACAGCACTCGACAATCTGTCGGACCCTGTCCTTCTGTGGGACACCTTCAAGCGCAAAACGCTTGATGCAGCCCAAGAGTCGATTGGTGAACTCCCGAGGACAATACAGAGTTTTATCTCACAGGAGACACTAGAAGCCTCAGATGCTTGCCGTGTGGCTCGTCTAACAGGGGATCGGGACTTGCACCATTTTCAAGTGTGTAGAACTCGGTCTCTGTTAAGAAGGGACAAGGAACAGTTTATTAAGAGTTATGCTGAGGAGGTCAAAGGCCATTTCTTAGTAAATGACCTTCGGCCTGCATAACATACCCTGAGAAAGCTGAACTCCAAGCCATCTTCACAGGTGACAGCAGTTCACTTAGTAAGTGGCCAGATCGTCTCAGATCCTGTTGCGGTGTGAGAGTGTTGGACTGAGTATTTTGAGCAATTGTACCAGGTTGACTCACCAACAGTTCACTTGAATGCAATTAGTGCCATGATTCCGTTGCCGGACCCACCCATCAGTGAGGATCCACCCTCCTTAATTGAGGTTAGGGGGCAATATCCAAGATGAAGAGCGGCAAAGCAGCAGGTATTTGCTGCTTCCCAGTTGAACTGTTAAAGTCTGGTGAACCTATTGCATATGGGTTGCATGCTGTCCTGCCTGCCATCTGGCGGTCAGGTACTGTCCCCCCTGACCTGTTGAGGGGTGTGGTCATCCCTCTCTGGAAGGGGAAGGGGAACCGATGGGTCTGCAGCAATCACCAAGGCATCACACTGCTCAGTATACCAGGCAAGGTTCTTGCTCACATCCTTCTGAGATGTATCAGAGACCACCTACTGAGGCATCAGAGGCCGGAGCAATCTGAATTCACTCCTGGTAAGTCCACAATAGACTGTATCCTTGTGCTTCGAGTCATTGTCGAGTGCTGTCGTACTGAAAGTGCTGTAAAGTGTGGTGGGGGCCTGTCGAGCTTCTTGCCTGTTAGTTCAGGAGTGAGGTAAGGCTGTGTTCTTGCACCAACACTTTTCAATACTTGCATGGACTGGATACTATTGTTTAAAGTCATTGTAGAGCTACACTGGGCAATATCAAGGTTACAGACCTTGACCTTGCCGATGATGTTACTATTCTGAGTCTTCGGAAACCTTATCGGTGGCTTTCGATGCATTTAGTAATGAAGTGGAGCCCTTGGATCTAGAGGTCTCCTGGACCAAGACCAAGATCCAGGACTTTGGGGACTTGCTAGGAGAACCTCTTCAGTCGATACGTGATTCCAGTGAAGACATGGAAGTCACAGAGAACTTTACATACCTTGGTAGTGTACTTCATAACTCTGGGCAGTCAGACCAGGACGTTAGCAGACGGATTGGCCTGGCAGCAGGGGTCATGAACTCTCTCAACAAGAGTATTTGGAGATGGCATTACCTGTACAGAAGGACGAAGTTGGGTTTTCAAGACCCAGATAATACCAGATTTGCTATACGGAAGTGAAACCTGAACATTATCCTATGCCTAGGAGTCTCGTCTTGATGCTTTTTGTAATAGGTCTTTGTGCCGGATCATGGGGTACTGTTGGCGGGACCATGTGTCCAACCAATGGTTGCACTGTGAGACTGGCACAGGAACTGTTATCTGGACAATCTGTGATCGCCAACTCAGGCTATATGGTCACCTGGCTCGTTTCTCACAGGATCCTACACACCTTGTTGTCTCTGCAAGAAAACCCTGAGTCCCTGCCTGGTGGCTTGCCATGGGGGATTCCAAAAGGTGGAAACAAAGGGATGCGGCTATGTGCCCCCGTCGGCGTTAGCCCCCTGATTATATAAATTATAAGATTTATATTTATTTATGGCCTTCTACACGGCAGATTGCACTTACTAATAATTTTCATGTATACTATTAATGTGCTTATTTTCATTTATATTTTATGTTGTTTTCTAAGGAATCCTTAATTTATGTATTTGTGAATTACAAAGGTCCGCATAAAGTGATATCACAGCCATGGCGCTTCAGCAAAGGCCATCTTCACAATTTTATCGATATTTGCTTTCACTTTTTCTTATGTAAATATTCATTTGTGTGTGTTGTGCCGGCACAATAGAGTAATTCGCCAAAGAAAACACATATTTGCAAAAATTTTTATGTATTATTGAATACGTAGTAACAAAAAAAAGCGCAGATCAACAATGTAAACAAACGACCGACACATTTGAGTCTGTTTCAAATTTTAGTCTCAGAATTGTATGAGAACTTTCGTGGATATCGGCCCATATGCAGATGAACGTATGTACCTATATACCGCTGCGTTAAAAAATCTCTTCAACCCCCACTTAAGATTCTTGTGGCGTCTGCAGCATAATGGACGAGTCACCCCGCTGGCTGATCGTGCGGGGGCAGTTCGACCGCGCCCGGAGGGTCCTGCAGAGAGCAGCTCGCTGGAACAAGACTCAGCTCCCGTCTGAGGAAGCCCTGAACAATCTCATGTTGGACATCAGGGGAGAGGTATATATGTATATATATATGAATATGTATATATATGCAAATACACACACACACACACACACACACACACACACACACACACATATATATATATATATATATATATATATATGCATAATATATTTTTGTATGCGCGCGCGCGCACACACACACACACACACACATATATATATATATATATTATTTGTACGCACACACACACACACAACACACACACACACACACACACACACACACACATATATATATATATATATATATATATATATATATATATGCATAATATATATTGTATGCGCGCGCGCGCACACACACACACACACACACACACACACACACACACACACACACACACACACACATATATATATATATGCATAATATATATTTGTATGCGCGCGCGCACACACACACACACACACACACACACACACACACACACACACACACACACACACACACACACACACACACACACACACACACACACACACATATTTAAACATACATATATATATTATATATATATATATATATATATATATATATATATATATATATATATATATATATATATATATATATATATATATATATATATATATTATGTATATATTATATGTACATATGTATATATATATATATATATATTATATATATATATATATATATATATATTATAAAGAAATACTATATATATGTATATATATTATGTATAAATATATATATAAATGTATATATAAATGTAAACATATGTATATATATATATATATATATATATATATATATATATATATATATGTATATATATATTTTTATATATCTATGTATTAATGTATATATGTATATTTTTCATACGTATATGTCATGACATTAATGTATCTAAATCACTGTCCTTTTACATGCAGTTGGTGGAACCAGAGAAGCCGGTGTTGAAAGAAAAACAAAACCGAAGGTGGACGTCTTTAAAAACACCATTGCTCTGCAGGTAAGAAAGGGCAGAGGACCTAGTTTCTTTTGCCGGG
>NW_020869223.1:406750-411750 GCF_003789085.1 Penaeus vannamei
CACTCCTCAATAATTGTGGCAGTCTCCCAATACCATTAGTTGATTTTCAGGAAAGCACTCCTCTTTACAGTCCCGCAAAATAGCGGTATCTGCTGTACTTTCCTTCAGAAAACAAACCGGACAGCCTCTCTCAACTTGGCGTTGCTATCCCTATACATCTTTCAAAGCAAAGCTTTTCACCTTTAGCACATATTGGTTTCTGTATTAGGCTTATTCTATGACGAAAATTATCAAAACGTAAAATAAATCTCATGAACATTTATGCAACATATCAAGTATCCAAGATGGCATTGCATCTTGCGAAAATATAACATAATATGGATTACTATAACGGTAACATCCCCCTCCAAATTGGCAATAATGGCAATTTCACAAATCATAATTAGCGTATAGCAATCTGAACCAGAATTCTAAAAACATCAATGAAAACTGTGCATAACAGTTCTTGTGTGAGGCTGTTTTCCTTAGACAAAATAGGTAATTCACAAATCTAGTAACCCATTTACGACATATATACAGACATTGTAAATAAGACCAATCCTTTGAAAAAAGGCTTAACAGAATAAACATATTTCTTCTCGCTTCAAATATATGTTTAACACAAAAAAGATTAATGTATAAAATGATATTCTTTCTTAGTTTTGCAGTTCTACTTACAAAATCAGACCCAAATTCCCTTTATCACATAGTAAATGAGAATACATGGCAGTACAATTTTAGCACACATTATTAGCACAATAAGTACGTCACATGAAATAGCAGGTTCCAAAGTGCATAATTTAGCACCGGCTATAAAATCAAAACTATTTTTGAGAAAAACTTTAATGCATATACACATCCTATTTGCACAGTTTTAAGAAATAACTAAGTAGGAAAATACAGTAGTACGAGAGAAAGTAAAGTAAAGAAATATCGCTATGGAGGTAGTGGCTTGCGATACAGCCCCAAACAGTAGTAGATCCTGCCGTTACCTTCTACATATGCCAGTATCAAGAATTATGGCAAGTTTAAGGCACTTGGATTCATGTTTAAATACTAAAAGTTCGAAAATTGGCTTTTCTACATAACCATCTTTGATCCTAAGTTTCAAACACCTAACTAGTCCATCCTTTCCAATTATTAGCCTCAACAATGAGAGTAATATAACTTCCAATTACATTTCTTATAGCACCGTTTACTCCTCTCTTGCAAACAAGGCAAATATTCTTCCAACCAATGTTTCCAAAATCTTTCACTCAAATATTGTATTTGTCATCGTTTCTCACTGTAACTGTCTTCTGAAAATTCAAACTCTAGATTACTATTACTTCTTGGTTGAAGCAACATGTTTGGTGTAAGTGGCTATTGGTTAATGGTTAAAAGCAAAATAAATGTGTTAGACATCTAAGGTCATATAGCCCTATAGGAAAGTTTAGTAAACGGTGGTGACAGGTGATAGTTGCTATGCATCAATTATCCAGAGTAATATTGAAAGGTTAAAGATGGGTAAAGGAGTTAATGAGTGAATGGGTTATGGTGGTTTAGGTAAAGGAAATATATCAAGTGAAGGATATGTATGCGGCTGAGGAAGAACAGGTCAAAGCAGAAATTAGATAATGGATGGATTATAAGAAGAAAGGATATGACAGAGGTCTGGTCTGTGATAATATTCCAGTATAGGAGAGGTATATCTTAGTTAATTTATGAGTGATAACTTATACAGTACCTGTTTGGGAATTTGAAGGGGAAGGAGCTAGGGGATGAGATAAAGAGGACGGAGGGTTGGTGTAGTATCAGCAGGGGTATCAGGAGGTAGAGGATCTGGGGAGGGCATAGTTGTGTCATAAGGGATTCACGTGTGTATCCAGGAGGGAGTGGAAGGGATAAAGGGGATGAAGGGAGGGTTAATGTAGGTGTTGTTGGAGCTGAGGGGGATGTGTTGTGTTGGGAGGGAGTAGTAGGAGGATGGATATCGGTAGTAGTTGCAGTTGGAGGGTGTAGGGGGAATATGAGTAAGAAGATGGATATCGGTAGTAGACGGAGTTGAGGAAGACAGGTTGTGTTGAGAGGGAGTAGAAGGAAGGGGTGTTGGGGAATATGAGTAGGAGGATGGATATCGGCAGTCACTTCGAGTGTGGAGGGAGCATGAATTGTGAAATTTCGTCTCGAGCATATAGCTTTCAATATCTTACACAGTTTCTCCAGTGGCGTTAGTTGTACAGTCTTGTGAAACAAAGGTTTCCTTATGAGGAGGGGGAAGAGGAGACTGGTGTCTGAGGAAAAAAGGCAAAGGTAGGTGGAGGTGAGTGTGTGGTAGGAGAAGAAGGGATGGAACGTTTACTCTGTCTGCTACGAGTAGATGGCGAGGGAGAGGGGGTGGTGTTGGGGCTGTAGCTGAGATTGGAGTGTCTAGATTTATAGTGGCAAAAGAATTTGACTGGGGAAAGTAGGACGTAGAAGTGGAAGTGGGGAAGTAAGTAGGTATTGGGGAGGGTGTAGGAACATCCTGGGTTGGAGGGGAGGGGCAGAGCGAGTGACATTACTAGAGTAGGGAGTATGAGAGAAACCTCGTTCATGTGCTTCCTGTCTGGCTTCCCATAGAATGAGACCAAGTTTGTACCTGAGTTGCAACCTCAGACTCAAACTTGTAGGTGGGGCAGGTTCTGTAAAATACATTATGCGTGCTGCCACAGTTAGCACATGTGTGTGTTTTTGCAGAGCAGTTTGATCAGTTATGACCAGGTTGGCAAAATAGGGGTTATCGGTCTGTGAAACAGCAGTGTTTGGCAGGATGTCCAAAACGTCAACAGTTTCGACATTGAAAAAGGAAGGTCATGTGTACGGAGAGTAATTTTGGCAATGTTGGCGGGTTTCTTTCGATGACCTCTAGGAGGAATGGAGTAGTACTGTATTGATATTACATCATGGTCTTTGAGGCACCCGAGTTAGTACTCTCTACAATCTGACCAATCGATATCCATACGGTAGCTTGCTGGGGAGATAGAGACAGTTCTGGCACAAGTTTAAGTGGTGAATGAGGCTCTACAGGAATGGGGTTGTCAGAGAGATCAGTAAGACTTGATAATGCTATAGCTTTAATTTCAGATGTAACTGTACCGAGATGGGAATGATTGGGTCAGGTACAGAAAGGGCTGAGTAAGGAGCTGTAGCGGGGATCACGAAAAATCGGTCCCATTTGCCTGGGCTAAATGGAGTATTTAAGATATTTGTAGAGATGGGGGTAGTAGGACGGGGACGTGTGGAAGAGGGAGTATTGTTGAGGGGGGTAGTATTACGGGGAGATGAGAAATAAGGCTATAAAGTAGTAATAAGTGAAGATAAAGTGATTGAGAAGATTGTGGGGCTAGAGGTGATGAAGTTGAGGGAGTTGGGAAAGTAAGAGTCTCGACTTGGGTGGATAATGCACAAGTAGGCATTAGCAATTGTAGCGTTCAGAATCGTGAGAGAGGTCAGGGAAGGAGAGCTTGAATTGGTGGGGCAAGGGGTAAGCCTCATTGGGTATTACATCTTCATTACTGGCCATTGGCTATGTGGAAAATAAATGTCAAGGGGTTAGACAATAAGGGACTTCAGCCTTTCATTTCAGCACGACTCTTACACCTTAGAAAGTAGATAGTTGTTATGCAAAATTAGTTGAGTCGATGAGATCCCTGTCTCCTAAGCCCCCCTACGACAACAAGGGACAAGGGACTGGGGGGGGGGGTCTAAATCAATATCAGATAAATTTGTTATTGATTTATTATTTATAATTACTTCAACTTTACATAATAGTGTTGAAAATGCCTCACCATCCAAATTGGCTAAATTTTCCTTTACCAGTGTATACAAAATCTTTCTTACAGTTCTAATTAATCTTTCCCAAACATCTCCAAAGTGAGAAGCATATGGTCAGATTAAATTCCCATTCAATACCAAGATTGGCACAATGCCCATCATCCCATTTCTTTATCTACTCAAGGTTTCCAATTCATGTTTTGCTCTAACAAAATTTGTTCCATTATCGGATCTTATATACTCAAACATTATTTTCACCATTACCTCTGCCTCTTTGCAATAGGAAAGGTCGAGCATAATCTATGCCTACTGTAGAAAATGGTGGATCATGATATAAATCTGACATTTTTTGTTGCATAACTTGTGCATTATACTTTTTGCAAGTAACGCAAGTTGATATAATACTTTTAATAAAAGATATTCAAGGTTGTTGTGGATTTCCATTATTATCTTCCTATTCCTCTTAGTATTCCATCTATTCCAACTGGATCAAGTTTATTAAATTTTCCTTTTTTGCTTTTCAAATTCTGAAGATCAAAATATTTAGTGTGCTCATTACAAATGATTAGTTTCTCAGCTTCACCCAAGTTTCTTGCAGATGCTGTCAATGGTTCTCTTATAAACCTTTTACATGCCTCTTAATCTTTGACCAAGACTCTGTTAGCCTTTGTCCAACTTGAAAATTTATTCCCAATTATTGGTACAATATTATTTAACAGTTAAATTTGCATTTTCCTCTACTAATTCAGAATTTCTTACCTCATAATTTGGAGTAAGCCATTTCTAAGAACAGGAATTTAGGACTTTCAAACCACATTTTATTCTTGTCATTGTCACTATCAGCTAAGAGACCTCGGGAAGCAGCATCTGCCGGATTAAAATGAGAATTAATATGCAGCCATTCATCAATTTCTGGTCCTTCATAACACTATGTTAGTTAGCAACAAATGTTTTAAATCGAGAAGTTTTGTTTTTAATGCTCAACAAAAATGACATCGAATCTGTCCAGAATTTTTTTCTATGCACCTGAAAATCCAATACTTTCAGGGTGTGAGCTAAATTTAGTTGAGCAGCTGTTAATTCTAGCCTTGGTTTAGTTGTTTCATTGGAGCAACTCTAGATTTTGCAGTTAAAATGTTACAATAGGCTTTTATACTTTCTACTGCTACAATCTCAAACAGATTACAGATCCATAACCAACTTCAATGGCATTTGAGAAACAAAGC
>NW_020869223.1:421750-424250 GCF_003789085.1 Penaeus vannamei
ATATATATATATATATTACATATATATATAGATATATATATAATATATATATATATATATATATATATATATATATATATATATTATGTATATATACATATATCTGTGTATATATACTTTGTATATATATATATATATATATATATATATATATATATATATATAATACACACACACACACACACACACACACACACACACACACACACACACACACACACACACACACACACATAACATATACACACACACACACACACACACACACACACACACACACACACACACACACACATACACACACACATATATATATATATGTATATGTATATATATATATATAAATATATATATATATATATATATATATATATATATATATATATATATATATTATATATATATATATATATATATATACATGTACATGTGTATACATATAAATCTATATATATATATATATATATATATATATATATTAATATATATAATATATATATGTATATATATACATGCCTTTCGGATACATCTAATGTTTTTTCGAACCAGTTCATACACATTAGGTCCAAAATAGTGAGAGAAAAAGAAAGGCAACAGACAGGGGGGGGAGGGATGTTAAGTGATACTTGCCAGCCTTTTTATATTATTTGCATATTCTTATGCTAGTTATCTCCTTTCACTTTCATTTGTGTGTGTAATTTTCAAGAAAAGGAAAAGGAAAAGAGAGAGACATAAGTAGAGGTCCGCAAAGATCTAATTGAGCTATGAATCATCTCAGATAGATAAGGGAAACGACAATGGCAATCCCCAAGGAATTCCTTGAAACGATTGCCTAGAGAAAGAAAAAATGTAAAGGAGCATTGTGCATCATTATCACTCATCACAACTGGCAAAATCACGGAGAACAGAGATAAACCTACAAATACGACACACCAAGCTCTGTTAATGAAGGTTTCATTGTTTTTGTTCTGCGTGAATGTCAAACTCACACAGTGAATGAATTATAAACACGAATATTAACGTTCATTTTAAGAACAAAAGTTATAATTATTATTTATGTGAATACAAGATTATTTCAACTACCATGTTGAACTGAACATTAAATAATGTGACGGAATTTATGCAGTTATACATAGTGACATGAACATTCTTCGCAGGATTCCGCAATGTAAAACTTTTCAGTTCAGAAATCATTATACGGTATCCCAATTGTATTCAATCTTCATTACGGATTCGCTACAAATTAGACTTCATCAACGGGTGGGGTTTCCCTTTAAACGCAAATTACCGAACGAAATTAATTGAACCGAATGAGACGGGAATTCTACCATTACCGCCTCTACTCTACAATCTGTAATGGGTGCTCATGACTACTCGCAAATCACACCACTATTGGGATTTACCTACCATTCAAGCGGCCTAAATAAGGTGAGAAGGACGTGATTAATAAGCGAATCATTATTCTAGCCACAAAACGCTGGTCCTTCATTTATAATTGGACGTCAATGCGGGTTCACACCGACCCAAATTGCCCAACGAACGAGTAACTTCAGTGCTTTTACTTACCCACGTTTCCTTGTGCACTGTGAAGGAGGAAGATACTGACACTAATTCAAATAACAAACCTACACAGATTCACACTACAGTTATCGCTTCTAGAGGACGTGTCATCTTAAAGCTCTGGACTGAATACATTAACAAACAACCAAAAAGACAATTTTTTATCAATGCGCGATCGGATGAAAGGGAAGATGAGGTCGGGGTCGTGAATACGGATAACGAAATCAGTAAGAGAATTAAGTGAGAAAGAACAAGTGAATTTCAACAATCAAGAGAATGGGGCACAGAATTCGTAATTAATTAATTAAGAAATGGATCGCCATCATAAGAAAACATCACACAGCATTAACGCATCAGTGTCTGAATCAAAAACCTTCAGATTAAGTCATCAAACCTCCATTAGAAACTATCGTGTTCAGTCAGTATTAAATTAACTCGACTTACAGAAGAATGCGCATAAAGTATATAGAACGGCGGGAATAGCGTTAAGCCAATCAACTCGAATTTCATTTTCTTTCCCGCTTTGCCTAGAGAGTGAGGTTTTTTCATATATATTGATATCTTCCCATCTTCTTGGCTGAAATTATGTAATTGTTCGCACACATCGTCCTTTTAAAGATGAATCTGTATGGTAATAAAGAAAATCGGCAATGTTTGTTACATAATTTGAATACTTTTTTATAAATACATTAGTATATATACATATAATTTTTGTAATCTGCTAACAAGGTATGACTATATGCATTAATGAATAGGTATACAAATAAACACTGTTAAATTGTTAACAACTTTTGCAAAACTAACTTCTGTAAACAATAATGTACAATGGAGGACGCGCTTCACCCGCCCACAGAAACCAATTCTGAGAAATGGCATTTTATGAACAGGGAGGAGTTGGGTACATTTTGTAATCATTTCCTTGCAGCAGGAAGACCAAGCA
>NW_020869223.1:461750-464250 GCF_003789085.1 Penaeus vannamei
CTGAGTTTGAATACCTTTAAATAAACACCTTTGTATATACATACACTTATTTTGTAATCTACTAACATTTCATTTCGCTCTCGACTATAAACTTCATATTATGAATAAATGCATTAATGAACAGGTATACACATAAACATTATTTCTACAAATTTGTAATGAAAAGTTACGTAATACTCATAACTGCACGACTTTTGCAAAACTAACTTCTGTAAACAATAATCAACTTAATAGTCCAGTCTGCCGTCCACATTAGCCGATTCTGGGAAGAAGAGAAATGGTATTACAGGAACAGAAAGGAGATGAGCACGTGTTGTAATAATTTCCTTCGCAGCCGGAAGACATGTTTGTCAATAATAAATGTGGTGAATACATTACTAGCATCGTGGCACCGTGGTGACAGCTCTCATGGTGAAGCACTATTCTATTATCAGTGCCTGAGAATAATAGAGAAATAAGTCTCACACTAATTTTAATGTTTGTGTGCTTTTCCATTATGTGACGGTTTCTTTATTACAGACGATAATTAGTTGTTTCTAATATGCTGTTAGGGATGAAATAGGGATCCCAATAATTCAAGGAAATGGGGGACTAGAATAAGTCTCTACTTAACCAAAACATTCTGCATGTGTTGTCTGTGTCATAGCTAACACCAACAAATCCCCGTAAATGCCACTTATTTTCCCCGCAGTGTCACACACCGCCACCAGGAACACGAGATCTCTCAGCAGACTCAGAATCAGCTGACGAGATGGTCTGGAATCTGGAATCAGTATAGCTATGTAGTGGAAAGGTATGAATGAGAACGAATATCTTCACAATACAAGAGATGTATTTAACCGGTTTCGATTATATCTTCCTCAGAAATACATGTATTTCTGAGGAAGATATCATCGAAACCGGTTAAAATTCGTTCTCATTCATACCTTTCCTTATTTGTCAACATGAATACGGTTCATAGCTATGTAGCTTAGTAGCAACTCGGGCAGAGGCTGCAAGGTGTAATTCTGTTTTAGCTAATGATGAACATTTACAGTTGACGTTCCTTTTGGTGTGGTTAGACCTAATATTGATAAATGCAATCACTATGTTTTGAACTCCTGAATCATATCTTAATAAATGTACGATATTACCAATAGCTGATCTGATTGCGTTGAAAGGAATATAGATCTACCAGTTTTCTGAAAATGTCAAAACTATATTTAGAGGCTCTTGATAAATTGGTAACATGTGTAATGCTGACTGTAGTAATATAATCATAGTGAATAATTATCTAATATTTAGCATACAATATTGCTACAATATAGTATGCCTGAAAAAATATATATGACATAATCAAATAAAACAGAAAGTACGTACCTTTTATAAAGTCTGTTGATAAAACTGTACCTTAAATGTTCATGTTAACACCCCGGTTTTCCATAAGAACCAGAAATAACTTTAATGAAGCTGAAGAAATAGGTTGCCATGGAAACTGCTGGCGCCCTTGCTAATATACCCTTCTTTCTCTGTCGCAAGGCTGAAAGCGAAGTCAGGGGAAAATGAATTAATGAGTCTCGCTTGCGGTTCTAAACTGATCTTCCGAGAGTGTGAAATGTGCAACAGAATATTCTGATACACTCCATCTCCCAAAATGAAAGAGACATCTTAAAAAAAAGGATACGAATATTGAATTTAACTTTCGAATTGTTTCATTGATAATAATGAATTACTGGAAGTGCATATGTATTTTATTACGACTCTTTCTATAATTATCTGTCACTCTTTTCTTTCTTTCTTTCTTTTTCTTGTAGATTCGCATGTGTTGTGAAAGACCGCATTTTAGTCACTGAGACACGTGAAATTTTCTCTCCAAAATGTCACCTAAAAGCTTTTCGCGACTGTAATGTGATTACCAATTCATTATCATTCATAATTCCGCGCATATCATTGGAGGAGAGCCTCTGAGCCTCCTGTCTTCGTCTTTCCTTTTTACCATAATTAAGTTTTCCGCTTAATTTGCCATTCGATCACGTGGCCTCCGACGCAAGTTCCTGTCAAGCGCTGAATTTATTTGACCTCTAAAGTTCTTATTAAACTCGGTGACGCATCATTGTTTTCGGATTTTTTTATTTTTTATTTTATTTCTTACGCTTTTTGTTATCAACAGCCCCTTAACTTCATTATACTGTTATTCAGTTTAACTGCTATCACTTTAACGTTTTATTTGAGAAAAGTAATATTACAGTCATCATTATTACTATTTTTTATTATCATTGTAATTCTTAATAGTAATAGTAGAAATAGTAGTAATAGTAGTAGTAGAAATAGTAGTAATAATAGTAGTAGGAATAGTAGTAATAGTAGTAGTAGAAATAGTAGTAATAATAATAGTAGGAATAGTAGTAATAGTAGTAGTATAAAAAGTAACAGTTGTAGTAGTATAAATCATATCATCCTTATACATAAATTTGCTTATAGATGCATATAGCCTGTAACACTGGTTGGTTGCATTTAACGT
>NW_020869223.1:471750-476750 GCF_003789085.1 Penaeus vannamei
CTGCATCTCTTTCTGTGAACGTCAAAGATATACGTTTGGTTCACGAACGGTTTTATTTCTTTTTTTTTCAGATTTGAAAAGCGAAAAGAAGAGAGAAAACGAAATGTCTTTTACGAGAGATGATTAAATTATTTTCTGATCTCGTCTCCTTGAAGATTTTAGCCCAAATTCCCGGAAAAAAGAAAATGGATAAGGAAATAATGATAATGATGATAGCAACAACGATAATGATAATGATAATACTGATAATAATGATGATAATAAATTGGTAATGATAATAAGGATAATAAAACCCAAAAATGATGATAATAATAATGACAACAAATATAATAGTAATAATGACAACAACGATAATGATAATAATAATGATAATGACACACACACACACACATATATGAATAAATATACATAATTATATGTGCATATGTGTAGAAAGAGAGTACGGTATGAAAGAAAGACGAAAACTGTTGTTTATTATTTGCCATTGCATATTTTTACATTATGCTTCCAGAAGTTTCTTCCGTAATATGACGGTTCTTATTTCCACCTTCCCTCCCTCTCTTCCCTCTTCTTCCTCCGGAAATTTCTTTCCTCACTTTACCTTCTTCGCTTCTATTCTCCTGTTCGTTCAAGCGCCTCAACTCATCTCGTTTTCATATACTTATCCAAATTTTCTTTTATATATATATATATATATATATATATATATATATATATATATATATATATCTCTCTCTCTTCTCTCTCTTCTTTTTTTTTTTTTTTTTTTTTTTTTTTTGCGAAGAGTTTTATTTGTAGGAAGTTTGATCATACTTGTTCTTTGTTTCCAAGTCTAATTCATGTAGGTATATCAAGTTACTTCAAACTGATATCCAAAAAAATGAGTGTATGTGTGTGTGTGTGTAAATGAATAGACATACGTATCCAGAGTCACACTAAACATAAACACACATGTAATTAGACCTATCTGTAGCATTAATTCGATCACGCAACACTGATCATGAAAGTCCAATTAAACTCGATACGTGTTTTGTGTTTACACGAGTGGGCACCAAACATGAGGAAAAGAAAACAAAAAAAAAAAGGGGGGGAGGGGACAGTAAGAAATGAGATATACGCGTGAGAAAACTATCCGAACATAATTTGCTTATAAATCATCGTATCATGGTAATCACCGTTATTATCATTTGCGGTATTAGCGATCTTGTTTATGTGTAAAGGGTTTCTTATATGTACTGCCGATTGCTGGACAATGAAAATCGTGCTAAGAAGTAGGACCACCATATCACCCAGAAGAAAATCATGCTTAAGTTATATTTCAATTCCTTATTATAATGAACAAGACAAAAAAGGAAAGGAATATTTATTACAAGAAAAGGCGAAGAATGAGAAAAAAATACACAATGGAAAAAGAGGAAATTAGATTATAGGAACGCAAATGAACAAAGACCTTACGGACAGTAACAAGAGTGAATGGTATGAATATTGAACCACATTTTTTTTTCATAATGCTTGCTTTGTGGTTTCATTAAAAATTTACGGTCAGGATGCTTTTTTATGCTCTTATAACTTAATTATCTAATCGAGTTTGTCTTCTTTTTCTGGCTCCAAAGTATTGAAGAAAATCTGATATGGATAAGTTATCTAATTAACTTTGTCTTCTATATCTGGCTCTGGTAAAATAATACAGATACCTTCACCTGATCGACTTTGTCGTCTATCTTTGGCTGCGAAGTCTTTTGAGGAAAGAAAAAAAAAAAATGATTTATATATATAATCATTAAATCATTATATTCAATGATTTAATGTAGTAGTTGCAGTGTTTGATATCTAATAGTAAGCTACAATTGAAATAGTTTTTTTTTTTTTTTCATTCATAAAACAAACATAATTAGACAAATAAACAAATGGAAAATTCTTAATCTATTCCAGCTGCAAAGGCCATTACTCGAGAATACTTCTTGAGTCCTTCTAACCTTTTCTCTACCCTTTCCCATCCTTTCCTTTGTCCCTCCCTTAATCCTCCATCCTTCGTAAATCCAAAGCATAAGCTGGATTAGTCCGAAGATTATTCAAGACTCACTTCAGTTTCAATCTTCACAGCAGGATAAGAACCCAACTTGGACATCGGAAAGCACTATGAAACAATGAGAAAAATGAAAGCTAGGTCGAGTAGGACAAACTGATGATGACAAAGGAAGTTCTATACATATACACAAACATGCACACACACACACACACACACTGAGTGAGAGAGAGAGAGAAGATAGATAGCTATTGATCTGATATTGGCAGGGTTCCTCCACTCACAAAGCACAAAGGCTCTTTATACAATTTATACACTGCTCCCTCTCGTATGCAACAGAGCAACTGAAGCTGCTATAAATTCCAAAAGTTGCCAAGGATCCCTCCTTCCCCGCTTTCCATTAATTTATTTTGAATACGATTCTTGTGCAGCTTCAAATTTCATACGACAGATGGCCGTTTTCTTCTATTTTTTTCTTTTTTTAATAAAAACAAGAAGGATAAAGAAAGCCAAGTGCCCTAAAATATGAAAGAGATCAATTGAAATTCATAACCCCCCAAAATATTATGAGAATATTAGACAGGGATAATGCAAATCTCCCCATCAATCCAATGACCATCCTAGGGTGTTTCATCTGAACAGGCTGAGGGAGAGCGAGTGTAGCCGGGAGTTTACGAAGGGAATTTGTGGTCGTTTCACAGCACTCAATAACCTAACAAACCCTGTACTTCTGTGGGACACCTTCCATAGCAAAACACTTAAAGCAGTTTGAGAATCGATAGATGAACAGCCAAGACAGAATTTTTTTTCTCAGGGGAGAAACTGAAAGCCACAGATACTTGTCGTGTGGCTTGTCTGACAGGGGGTCATCGTTCCCAGGTGCGTAGGACTCGATACCTGTTGAGAAGGGACAAGGAACAGTTTATTAGGAGTCTTGCAGAGAAGGTTGAAGGCCACTTCCTAGTAAATTACCTTCGTCCTGCATAGTACACACTGAGAAAGCTGAACTCGAAGCCTGCTTCACAGGTGACTGCAGTCCGCTCATTAAGTTGCTAGATCGTTTCAGATCCTGTTGCGGCGCGGGAGTGTTAGACTGAATATTTTGAGCAGTTGTACCATGTTCTTCCACTAACAGTTAACTTGGATGCGGGTAGTGCTGACTTTCTGTTGCCAGACCCACTCATCAGTGAGGATCCTCCATCCCGAACTGAAGTTAAGGGGGAAATCTCCAAGTTGGATAGTGGTAAAGTAGCAGGAATCTGTGGCATCCTAGCTGAACTGTTAAAGGCTGAGGGTGAACCTATGGCATAAGGGTTGCATGCTGTCCTGGCTGCCATCCGACAGTCTGGTGCTATTCCACCTGAACTGTTGAGGGATGTGGTCATCCCTCACTGGAAGGGGAAGGGGGGACGATGGGACTGCAGCAATCACCGAGGAATCATACCCCTCTGGATAACAGGCAAGGTTCTCCCTCACATCCTTTGAGATGTATTAGAGACCATCTACTAAGGTATCACAAACCGAAGCTAACTGGATTCACTCTTGGTTAGTCCACAAAGTTATTGTAGAGTGCCATCATGACTTCGGTTGCAGGCTGCTTGTAGCCTATATCGACCTTAAGGAGGTGTTTGATATGGTGCAATCGGAATCACCCTGGGAGATCTTGAAATTGAGAGTAATTCCAATAAATATTTTTGGCCTCATAGTAAGCCAGTATACTGGTACCGAATGTTATAAAGTGTGGTGAGGGTCTGTCAAGATTCTTTCCTGATAGTTCAGGAGTGAGGCAAGGCTGTGTCCTTGCATCAATAATTTTCAACACTTGCACTGACTGTTTACTTGGCAGAGCTACTGTCCACAGTCATTGTGGGGCAACTCTGGGCAATATCAAGGTTACTGACCCTTAATTTGCTGGTGATGTTATGACCTTTTCTGAGTCTCTGGAAACCTTAATGGTGGGTCTAGATGCATTTAACAATTAAGTTTACCACCTGGGTCTAAAGGTCTCTTGGACCAAGACTAAGATCCAGGACTTTGGGAACTTGCTAGGACCTGTTCAGTCGGAACATGCTTGTGGCAAGGACATTAAAGTCACAGAGAGCTTTACATACCTTGGTAGTGTAGTTCATAACTCTGGGCTGTCAGACCAGGAAGTCACTAGATGGTTTGGCCTAGCACCAGGGTCTAGGCGGGAGTTGTGAGATGACAAAATACTAAAATTTGTCGCAGGAAAAGGTTGTGAGTGTTTTGAATGCTCTCATATTGCCCAGAATGATGATTTGCTCAATGGGAGGCCAGCTCTAAAAATCTTGCCTTTATGTTCGGAGATGCAATGATATATCCATTGTTAGGTTGACCCCACATACCTACCACAGGTTAAAGCCTTTTGTCATCTCACTCCCGCCTAGACCTCATCACCTCAGAATACCTCATGACAAAGAAGATGCAATCAGAGCTTAACAACATAACCACAGCAACCCCCTTGAATACTCACTAGACCATTATCACCTCTCTTGGTTCGTTTACCATTCTTTTGTATATTTCTCAATATTTTTTTTTTTTTGTTTGTTTATATATTTTGTATATATTTTCTGTTTATATGACTATGTTATACATATATATAGGCTATTCTCGCTGTAATCATCAGCTCCCGAACCACGGGGGCGGACAGACATCTCATAGATAGATACTTCATTGACCAATGCGAATATCTCGCCAGGGACAAATGTATGACACATGAAAGTTTGGTGTAAAACATCTCTTTTACGTCAAGTTTTCAAAGATCGGTATGAGCTTACACAGCAATAAGAGACATGAAGACAAAAGCAAGCTTGTCTCAATACTATTATATGTTCAATAACCAAAATAACCTCTACTACTAAGGGCTGAAGTCTGTTGGAGATGGCTATAGCCACTCCCTTGAGGTGGTGACCATTGCTGCGTCCTGCCCATTATTAGGTGTAGCCACCCACAC
>NW_020869223.1:481750-485117 GCF_003789085.1 Penaeus vannamei
TTCTACTCAATCGACGAATCACTCGCAGCCTCACTTTAAAGCTCACCACTCTCACAATGCTCACACATACAGCCTCATGACACCAACACGTTCTTGCATGGTAATTCGATAAAACAGTACCAAAATCCAAGCTGAATGAAACACGTTTCTGAACTGAGGCAGATACGAACACCCTCAGGACAATAACTAACAACACTTCAATCTTTCTGCTGGGAGAGACCTTAACCGCCGCACGCCTGCCAAGATAAGGAAATTGGATAGCACTCGAGCCAATAAGCGGGGGCGCGGACGTTTTGTGTTCTCGCCGGCGGGCCGCAATGGGGTTTGGGGCGATCAAAACGGGAACAACAAACAAAAATCGGACCCCCACCACATCCCATCTATACAAGCACAGCATCCAGGGAAGTTGCACGCACAAACACACCCCCCCTCCGCCCCCCCCAAGTCAAGCTGTTCTCGACAACTTCCTACGGAGTAAAAGACGCACCACAGCCTATATAAAATGCAATAAACGCGAGCAAAAAGATGACGCAGGGTAACGCGTCACAGAGAGCGAACGCATCGATGGCCAGCAAATGACTCCATAAGAATATAGGCGACACACACAAAGAAACACAATACGAAAAAAATAATAATATAAAACACGCGTAACAATGCTCTCTCTCGAACGAAATGTAATTCACTAGAGCATTCTGCACTAGACAAGATCTCGCAATACGCTCTAGAGCTCTCTCTCTAACTCACGACTTATCTCATTCTTTTTTTCTCTTCCTATCGCACCTCATCTCTCTTACTCTTCATCCACAGAATCGGCGGACTCATAACACACGACACGTGAGAGGGACTCGACAATCTGATAAATTTGCACGGACCAAAAACCGCGAATTACAAATTATGGATTTTTCTTTTTCTCTCCTTTCTTTCTTTTGAATATCAGAGGCTGTCATGTCGTGAAAAACCAAAGCGGACAATTCTCTTCTTCTTCAACTCTCTCCCCCCCCACGGAAACAAAGATAGGAAATCACCTGTCCTCGATACGATGTTTATTTTTTTCTTTTTTTCTTTTCTTCTTTTTTCTTTCTTTTAACTTCACGAAAACTATAATCGATTCCCTCTGCTCAGATGAAGGCTCAGCCCCAGGTCAATAAACATAGACATAATTACTCTCAAACGTATCCATTTACACAATGATTACACTGGGTATCGAGTTATTAGAAATAAGAGAAGCGAAAACTCACCCTAGATAGATAAATAATACATATATAAAACAGGATCTCGGAACTCTGTACAGATAGAATCATGGCTAGACCCCACTAGATCAAACAAGTTGAACATTTCATAAAAATGGCCATCCCGCAGCCCTCATTCTGCCATTTTATATTTTCTCTTCTCTTTAAGCTCCCTATTTCAAAGCGCGATTTCCTTACATTCATTCTTTCCTTGCTGAACCAACACGCGCCCTCATACAGCCAGCACTCGTATAACAAGAGAAAATGACGGAAGGGACACGAGCAGGGAATGCGTCTCGTTATCACTGCAAGCTAGACAAAACAGTGATCTCTCTGAGACTCTCAGCGCCCATTCAAAAACACTCACACACTGACACCAGAAATATACCAACGCACCGGTAAATTTGAAAATCGCTCGATATTCAAAAACCAAGAAAAATCTGAAAGTACCGGATTATTCTGCCGAATTTCTGTGACATGTCACCTGTACAGAAAGAGAAGACAAAGGCAAAATCAGAGACAGCGAGCATTGGGAAAAAATTACTTAAAATTATAATCGGGACGTACGAAGGTCATGGAAAAATATTTCCATGCTTACAATCCTGTGCAGTTGTTTAGATGATGTCATTGCCTAGTGATTTCAAAGATTTCTCTCGGTCCATGAGCCTCTCACTTCCTCCTTGCTAGATTACTCTCTCAACAACTCTATATTTCTCATTAAGAAGGATCAGTTACATACTCTCACCCCTGATAACATTGATGCTCTATTACGTATTCCACTTCTGAAAATCAGAGTGTACCCACACAGAGACAAAAAAACAAAAAGAGGAAAGACTCCACGAGACAAAGGACATAAGAGAGACGGAGGCATAAACAAACGCTTGGTAGAAAATGGAAAGAGGTGAAAGTATTTGCAAGGTTAAATAGTGTACACAAGTAGAACAATCATAATAACATAGCATCTCGCTTAAAAAAAACACCACACGCACACACACACACACACTACACACAACGTGCACAACAAATTATGCATATAGTACTAATATATATATATATATATATATAATAATATTATACTATATATTATATATTAAATATTATATTATTCTCTCTATATATATATTATATATAATATATAATATATACTTCAATTATATATGTAAACTCTCATTATGGATTTATACTATATAATATATATAATATATATAACTATAATTGATATATATATATAACATATATATCGCAGGTATGTTATATTATGACAGTATTATCAAACGAATTATTATAGAGACAAATAGAATGAAACTGAAGTAAACATGACCGGATACTTACCGTTCAAATCTAATATCCGTGCTCTCTCTCCTTATGATCAATCTCTCTGTAGAAGATTAAAAAATTAAGAGTTAAAAAGATTTAGTCTCCAATCTAGTGTTGCCCGAATCTACACCTAGTGTACAAGCAGGAATAGCACTATAGTCTCTGACTACACTGGCCGAGGCCGTTCGTGCTCTCTCTACTCGAAAACACCGCGAGAATCCTACGACGAGCAGTGTGAGCGTGAAGAGTGTGCCTCACCACCAATACCACTCGTCTGCCCAAAGGGGGGCGGGGGACCTCTGCTGTGGATTTATTGAAACTTTTTTAGCCCCCAAAAAAAAGGTTTTAATAATCAAGGTTTGATATTACTTTCTATTGTAGAAATAAAGAGACAGATAGATTGGTAGATAGATAGATAGATTAAAGAGCTGAGAGGAAAGAGGCAGAAGACAGGACAGTCACAGACAGACAAGAACAACTAATACGATAGAGAGCAGAGAGGCAGAGGGAGAGAGACAGGCATAGCAGAGGCAAGACACAGACACAAACAGACAGAAGACAGGAAGGACAAAGGAGGTGAAGAAGAATCATGAGATACGATACAAAGCCAAAAACAAGAGCACTCACTTTCTCCCACGCGACCCTATAGTCGATACATCCTCCATCCTCTCTCTCACTACGTAGCTATATCCGCTATATATTCTTATATATCTATATGTGCCCGACTTCTTCTCCCATCCACATCCATTTACTCCAGCTTTTCCCCTCCCCTACTTCATTTACCCTCTCTGTTCATTATCCCTCTCCCCCCCCTCCCTTTC
>NW_020869223.1:492717-497717 GCF_003789085.1 Penaeus vannamei
AATAACAGCATTTCTATTGAGTTGAATATGAATATACTAACAAAACGTTAATTAACCTTGGGAGCTAATGAGTTTAAATATTCGATTCTCGGCTCCATTCATACTTACTTTTGATATATTTTTTAGAGCTACGTAAGGACGAATGCAATGTAATCAATGCATGTGCATGTGCAGCTACACACACACACACAACCACACACACACACACAACACAACACAACACACAACACACACAACACCACACACACACACACACACACACAACACCACAACACACATACACGAACACGACACACACACACACACACATATATATATATAATTATATATAATATATAACCGATAGAGAGAGAGAGAGAGAGAGAGAGGAGAGAGAAGAGAGAGAGAGAGAGAGACAGCAGAAGACAGAGACAGAAGACGCACACATATATGTGTAATTGTGTGTGTTTGTGGGTGTCTTATTTGTTTACATACAGTTTGTGTATACGTATATTATATAGTTATATATATATATATATATATATATATATATAGACACACAGCACACACACACACACACACAACATATCACACACACACATCGCTATACATATATATATAATATATATATACATATTTATATAAACATTTTATTTTTACCGATGTGTGTAATATATATGTATACATATATATGCTTGTGTCTGTATGAATATTGTATATATATATATATAATATATATATATATATATATATGTTGTATATATATATACTTATGCATACCTATATGCACACCTTACAGTATGTGCATACTGCATACATATATATATAATATATACGTAATAATATATATATATTTATAATATATATATATATATATATATATAATATATATATTATATTTTAAAATATATATATATATCACACATATATATATATATATTATATATATTATATTTAACTACGTAATATATATACTCCTAACGCTGTTCCATTGTCTTGACGGTAGGCCTATCCCTATTTTCCTATTGTTCTTGTCATGCGTTTTTTTTTTTTTTTGTTTTTTTTCCAGTCTTGGCCTCAAATTTCGTTTATTCGTCACGCTCTTGGTCTTCTTGCGTTGTCTTTATTCCCCTCAGTTACTTTACTTATCTATTGTCGTCCTGTCCATTGCATAGATGATTTGCCCGTTACCATTTCTTCTTTGCAATGTGCCAAGTTCATCTTCCATTTTGGTCAATTCTCTGATCTATTATTATTATTGTCATCATTATTGTAATCATCATTATTATCATTATCTTGATTGTCACTTTTAATAACATTAATAACAATAATAATGATAAAAACAATAGTAATAACAATAATGATAACAATAGTAGTTATGATAATGAAAAAGATAATAATGATAGTAAATTTAATAGTGATGATAACAGTAATGTTTGAATAATTTCGTTTTATCTGATAACGCTCATTTGATTTAGTTTCTCTCTCATTAAGTAAGGTAGAAGGGCGTGATTTAATGCAAAACCCTGGTCCCTCATTTATAATTTGACGTCAATACGGGCTCACACCGACTCAAATTGCCGAACGAATGAGTAACTTCAGTACTTTTACACACCCACGTATCCTTGTGTACTGCGAAAGAGGAAGATGCTGACTATAAATCAAATAATATAATTATACAAGTTCGCGGTACAGAAACTGTTCTCCTTTCGAGAGAACATGTCATTTTAAAGCTCTGGACTGAATACATTGCGATGGAGGTAACAAACAACCAAAGAGAAGACCGTTCCTTCCCAACCCGTGACGGGATGAAAGGGTAGGTATGGTCGGTTGGGGAGGGGTGACAAACTGTGCAGAGAGAGACAGACAGACAGACAGACAGACAGACAGAGACAGAGAGAGAGAGAGAGGACAATGTATTTATATGGTGATACTCTAAGAGAAAGAAGGGAGAAAGAAATGACATGTATCGTTCGTGAATACGGATAACGAAATCAGTAAGAGAGTTAAATGAACCAAAAGAGTCCACAAAACAAGTGAATTTCAACAATCAATTAACGAAATGTACAAGAGGAGAATGGGATACAAATAATTTGTAAGTAATTAACTCTAACATAGCCGATGCTGAATTATTCTTGAATACCGAATAAATTTCTCTTGTATAACTAAGAAATCTATCATCATCATAGGAAAACACCACACTCAGTATTAAAGCATCAGCGACTGAATCATAAAATGTCAGATGTTCTGTCAAATATTAAACCATCAAACCTCAATCAGGAAACTATCGTGTTCAGTCAGTATTAAATTAACTCGACTTTACTGAAGAATGCGTTTACAGTATAGAACGGCAGGAATAGCGATAAACCAATCAACACGAATAATCATTTTTTCCTCGTTTTGTCCAGAGTGAATGTGGGATTTTCAATTATATATACTTATTTCATCCCATCTTGGCTAAAATTATGCAATCGTTCGCACACACATCATTCTTTTAAAGACGATGTATCTGTATGGTAATAAAGAAAACTGGCAAAGTTTGTTCCATGATTTGAATACTTTTTTAAAATAAATATTTCAGTATATCTACATACAATTTTTGTAATCTGCAAACAGGGCATGAATAAATGCACTGATGAATAGGTATACATATAAACACCATTTCTACAAATCTGGCATGAAAAGTTTCTTAGTCATAACTGTATATAAATTTTGCAAAGCTAACTTCTATAAACAATTATTTTGCAATGGAGGACGCTCTTCACCCGCCCACAGAAACCAATTCTGAGAAATGGCATTTCATGAACAGGGAGGAGTTGGGTACATTTTGTAATCATTTCCTTGCAGCAGGAAGACCAAGCATACTTGCTTGTCAATAATAATTGTACTGAATACATTGCCAGCATTATTACACCATCATGAAAGCTTTCTCATAGCTATTGACAAAGCATAATCATCAGTGCATGAGAATAATAGATTAATGTCAAAGGCTCCATTATGTGACAGTGTCTTTATTATGGATGGTAAATAGCCGTTCCCAGTATGTTGACAACTCGGATGAATCGTATCTAACTCATCTTAACATACTTCTAGGGATAATAGAGATCCCAATAAATCATGGAAGTGAGGGAGTAGATGTCTCTACTTTACCGAAACGTTCTACATGTATTGCCTGTTTCATAAATGCCACCAACAAATCTCACTCACTTTCCCCGCAGTCACACAATGCTACCTGAAACACAAGATCTTTATTTAGACTCGGGCGTTAGACGTTATTAAAACATTAAATAAATCCCATAAACATTTGAATAACATGTTAATACTTTAATTTTCTAAAAAGGCATTGCATCTTACCAAAATATTTTGGCGCGTAATACCGGAAGCATAACAAAAGCGACACACACACACACACACACAACACACACACACACACACACCACACACACACACACACACACACAAACGATCTCTCTCTCTCTCTCTCTCTCTCTCTCTCTCTCTCTCTCTCTCCTCTATATCCTATATGTATGTATATATATCTATATATATATATATATATATATATATATATATATATATCTATATATTATATATATTTATATATAATATATATATATATATATATATATATATATATATATGCAATATACATGAGGCTAACCATTTACGATTTTATCCTCAACAGGAGAAAACCAGATCTGAAGGTAAATGAAGTACAAGAGCTTAATTAGGAACCAGCGTAATGTGAAATCAGCCCATGTCAGATTTTATCAATAATTGGATTTACTCTTCACTCCAAGATTATTTTTTTTTGTTGTTGTTTGAATGATATACAGATAATGACGATTTATTTCTACAAATGTTCAAAAATGTTGCCTTATGATATAATATCTAACTTTTAATAAATTTCTGACGTTTATGGTGTTTTCCTTTATCACTGAAAACTATATTAATTATTTGGATCCTAGTAATGCATACGGTAGTGTGTTTTTGACACTGAATCAGTATCAATTTGCATACAATTTTAAGATATAGAATATGATTTTTAAGGTGAATTATCATCCACTCAGTCTACTTTTTAAAACTTCATTACATTAAAATTAAATCTTAGTTTAAAATAATGTATCTATGAAAAAAAAAAAAAAAAAAAATCGGTGTGTGTGTGTGATAGAGAGAGACTCGTTCCTTATGGCTATTAAGCCTTTGATTTTGCCGCTTTATTGTCTAATTTTCATATCTTTGGTTCTATTCGTTGTTGATGAGAAAGAACAGGAGAGGAGAGAAAGTGACGATAATAGAGACAGAGAGAGAGAGAGAGAGAGAGAGAGAGAGAGAGAGAGAGAGAGAGAGAGAGAGACAGACAGACAGACAGACGTTTTAGACGGGAAAGGGGATCGCACAGATACCTTCTCGAAAATAGGAACCTCGCTTTGATGACTTTAGGAGACCGTCTGGTCTTTTTTTCGGCGTTTTACGTCCATCTTGAGGGAAAGTCCGACGTTCCCTGGTCTTGCTGAGAACAGGATGGAGAACGATTATATTTTCGTCCAATATTATACGTTGTAAAACCCCATTAGAGCAACAATAAAGGTAAATAATAGAAAGTTATATCATATACAAGTATTCCGCACGTGATTTCATATGTAAAATGTAAACAAAGACGAAAAGGAAAAAGATCGCGATGTTTGGGTCCACATTTTAATGCATAGCACACGCATTTTCAGTCCGATTTTAACGTATCATGGCTCATTTTGTAGCTGAATTGTAGATCTATTACATGCTGTAACAAGAGTTTGCAATATTTTCATGTGCGTCTTATAAAAATGACATATATTTTCAAAATCGTAGAGTATTCAAATTGTTGCTTTCGAAAAAAAAAAAAAAGTTGACCTCTACAAATTGGCTTCCGCATATTATAGTAGAAGGATTGTTCTATTCAGATATGAATTCAGAATGGCTGTATGTTTTTTTTTTTTTTTTTTTATCTATTTTTTTCAGAGAGAGAGAAAAAAAAAAATTAA
>NW_020869223.1:517717-532717 GCF_003789085.1 Penaeus vannamei
TGATTACGTGATGGTTTCATTGACACACCATCAAACTCTCTCCACTATTGTTGCAGTGGCAAGACCACTCCCTTCACATGCGTTGGTACTTGGGTGTTGAGAAGAGCGACCTCAGGGAATGTATCAAGCACGACTGTGACAGATGTCTATGCATTTAAGTCTCCCCTATGATCGCTCGGTCTTGTGCTGCAATAGCACACACCCGGTTTAAATCTAACCTGCCACACACACTGCTTTGCTGTACACATTGTACAGTTTGAGGGGCCCCTGGCAGTTGTATCTTAACAGCAGGAGATTCCACGCCATCTCCACAGTGACGCAGGTTGGCTTTTGAGCATGGAATTGTTTTGACCAGGGTCATCAAGCCTCTAGTGCCATCCAAGCTTGGAGTGATGAAGATATGATATCCTAAGCGAACAGTACCCACCCATTGTTAATGTCTGCTGGAGCATGACGATGTCAATGTTCCTTGCTCACACTATTGATTGGAGAAATTTTTTCTGTTTGAGCTACATATGTTACACTCTGATATGCTTAGACTGAGTGCTTCCAAGTGGTATGGTAGTCTGGTTGAAGGTCTACCGGGAGATTTAGAGCCTAGGTTAGAGGTACCACTTTGAGTTAATGCAGACCTTGGCTGTAGTATGGGCATCCGCTGCACAGTTACAATCTGGCTCGGCAGACTAGCTGGAGCTCCACTGGGGGATGTGGAGCCCACATCTAATTTACCATTTGCACATATGTGAGTAAATGTAGACTTTGGCTGTACAGATTAGGCCTGTAGTGAGGGCCTGGGCAGTTATGATCTGGTTTGGCAGACTAACTGGGGCTCTACTGCAAGATATGGAGCCTGCAACTAATTTTTCATTTCCATGCATTCGAGTTGATGGAGCCTGGCCGTGCAGATTCGGCCTATAGTGAGGGCCTGGACTGCACAGTTGGAGTCTGATTTGTGGTGGTCACAGCCATTGGTTTGGAGGCTTCCATCTTCCTCCCCTTCATGGCCATAACAGTCTGGGTCATTGCCGTCATGGCGATCTGGACTGCCTTCTCCGCCTCCAAGCTAGTCCTCCCCAAGGCTGTCATTACTACAGTAAGTACAGCACTCAACAGGAGTCATGTCCTTTTCATCAAAGAAACTTCTCTCTTCCCATATATTAAAATGGTCTCTTTCTCAGGGTACATCCTGATTCCTCCTCAGGTTCTCAGTGGAGTGTACCTCACCCCTCTTGTAAACCACACCTGCCTTCCTCCGCTCCTGGAAGATCCAGTTGAAATATCAAGGTAAGAAGGTTGGGGAGTGGTATGGAGTGACTTGGTAATTGGCTCAGGCTTTCCAAAATTCTTATGTCTAGTAAATATACTATGCATGTTTGAGATAAGTGAATATGTACTTTGAAATTACTCAGTAAACGGACACACACATGCACATGTATATGTATGATTGTGTGTGTCTGTGTGTGTATTGCCTCTTATTCTTTATTCCTTGCGAATTAGTATTACTTCCATTTGCTTACTTTTACCGATAACTGGTAAGACCAAAACACATGTATTCCGCAGTGATTCGTGCAGTTATTTCGTCAATAACTCCTCCTCGGGCGAGGCAGAAGAGTTCCCGTGCACCGAGTGGGAATATGACACGTCAGTCTACACCAATACTCTCACCAGCGAGGTAAATAAGGGTGTAATTGGTCTCTTTCTACAACGATGATGTATACCATTTAAGGAAATCTAATATAATTTGAATATTTTTGATGCAAGTACCACATTCCATTGTTGTGGTGTATCTCCAGACTGAAATTCGCACAACACAGAGATGAAGGGGTGTCTGGTTGTTGCTATAACATTGGACCGCAGGTTACTCCTGATCACTGCTATAGTTTAGGTAATTCTTAATTACACAGAAAAGAGCTTCATTCTGAAGAGATTCAAGTATTGTATATACTGCCAGCTGTAAAAAAGTTATCTGGAGAAAAAGTTGCACAGCCACCCTAATACAGGAAGTGTACCCAAACTATTGAGATTATACTGTACAAAAGTAATGTATGACCAAATACATTTTTATCAATTCCGAAAGGAAAACTTTCATGGGTACTGAGAAACAATTATTGCAGTATGTATGAAAAGTATGAAAAGCTTTTGTCAAACACTATATGAAATGGTTGTCTACCAGATGAATGATGCTCGCCTATCATAATATGTATATTCTACAAACTAAAACATATATCATAATTCCCGTTCGAATGCCAGTGCACTACAGGGATTCAATGATATATATATATATATATATATATATATATATATATATATATATATATATATATATATGTTATCAAGAATTATTTATATGTACAACTTAGTAATCCGCGGTACAGTCAGACAGCACCGTCTCAACCCCCCTTCCTCTAGGTGTACCACGAAGTTCTATCTAGAAATATATGTAATGACGTTCTTGTTCTCGCAGTTCAACCTAGTGTGTGAGAGGAGCTACCTACGAGCCACTTATCAGAGTATTAACATGTTTGGTACAACATTTACCTGTTTGGCAAGCGGTTACATCGCCGACAGGTATCTAATTAAAATTCTTATTGATTCAGAAGTAATTATAGTAATAATAGCAATGATATGATTAATGATAATGGTAGTATGAATAATGATAACAATGATAAAATCGTAGTAACTAATAATGATGATAAATATAACAATAAGGGCAATGATAATAACGATGATCAAGTTGATAATGAGAACAATAAAAATAATTATAACAATAGTAATAGAAATAATAATAATGATGATAATAATGGCAATAATAACAATGATGCTAATAATAGTAGTAGTAATAGTAGTAGTAATGATGTTAATGATAATAAGCAAAATAATTATAATATGAATATTGATAATGATAATGATGATGATGGTGATAATAATGACGGTGATGATAATGATAATAATGATAGTGATAATGAGAATTATGATAATAATTATAACAAAAATATCTTTAAATGAAGACTAGGTATTTGAAGGTTTACAAATAACAAACATTTTGAATATGGAAAATATTTTTGAGAGAGAACAGTAATTGTCAACTAAACAGACAAATTCACACCTTATTTCTATTGAAGATTCGGCAGGAAGGCCGTGGTTCTGGTCACTCACCTGACCTATGCCACCCTTGGCTTCTGCATCAGCTTCGCCAGCAACTTCTCTCTGATCCTCGCTCTCCGGTTCATCATGGGATGCGTAGGACTCCCGACGATTTATATTCTAGGTAATGTTGACTTTCCAACCTTGCATTTTGAAGCTCTGGATTGAAGCAGTGGCTCTCGGGCTTCTCTGACTATTCGGTCATACAGTATAACATTGGTATAGATAAACGGTGTGTTATTGCATTATTCTTTCATACACAAGCACACACACACTGTAGCAGGAACAACGAAAAGAAGAACAAGAAAACGCACGAATATGCCGAAGGCCTTTTCGCTATTGCTTCTTCAGAGTATACATGACAAGAGGTTCAGTTCAGTTAGTTTTGCGAAGTCATGCTTCGCCCGGGCCTTTTCTCTGGAGTGGCCCGGCCTGTGTTAACTATTTCTAGTTAACTCAGATGTTTTCTTTGAACTGCATGCTTATCGCGGTGGCTGAATTGCGAGCAAGCGATCCAGCTGCCACGGGGTAAGCATGTTGCAGACCCTTTTTTACCAGCCCGGCGGCTGTGGTGGGTGGTCCCTGCCTCAGAAATTGTGTGTACACAATTCTGCGAGTAATGTAACAGGGTGGTGTTAGGCTCGCCGCAGTGTTTACATAACCTGGCAGTCTCATTATCAATAATTTGCCAAGCGCATTGGTAACCTAGTCTTAGTCTGAATAGTATGACTTCGGTACCTCTTTTTTGTGTTTGGAGGAAGGGCCAGTGGCTCATAGCCTGAAGCATCTGAGTACCACTTGGCAGTGAGCGATTTTGTGATGTTTTCTCTATGTGCTCCCCAGAGGACCGCACACGCTGCAGCTTTGGTACTTTGGCTCAGTCCCCTTCGGCTGGGTTTAACGATCATGGAGGATGGGGGCATACCCCTGCCCTTTTCAGCTAGTTTATCAGCAAGCTCGTTCCCTTGTATGCCTATGTGGCTTGGGACCCAGTTTATGATGATTCTTCTACCTTGACTAAGGATTCTTTGGGCTATGGTTAGCACTGTTGTCAAGAGGTATGTTGTCTGGGGGCATGCTATGCTGTAAGCTGTCAATAGTTGCTCTTGAATCTGTGTGAATGACAACGTGTCCTGCCCTTAGTGACGCGTGTGTCAGGGCTTCCATGATCGCAACCGTTTCAGCTTGAAGCGTTGAGGCATTGTCAGTGACCCTAATGGATGCTGTGGTATCCTTTGTTGCAAAGCCAGCGCCTGCAGCATGGTTTATTGGATCCACGGATCCGTCCGTGTAGTAAGTTATACTACCCGGCGTAGTATGTAGGAGGGATGACCCTTTGTGCTTGTGCTTAGGCTAGGCTTATATTGATCTTTTCTCATTGTGAGATTTAGAATGTTTCGTTTTTTGAGGGTTCTTGTGGGGGGGGGATACCCTTGGCAAGCAATGATTCTTTTAGCTGAAAGCGTATCAAAACTCTGGCTGTATGTGTGAGCCAGGAATTGTCTGCAAACAACTGGTAATCTTGTAGGCGTCTGAGAACTCTTTGTCTTAGATAGGAGTTTCTGGGTGCCTGCAGGACCTTGGAAAGGAACTGTGCTACCATTAGATCAATTCTGGTGTCCATGGACGGTAAATTAGTTTCCATGAGGAGGTTGATGACCTTTGTCCACTTAGGTGCACCTAGAATTATCCTGGCTGCTTCGTTTTGTATTGTTTCTAGTGTTTCTTTTAATGTTGTACTGGAAGCAATGAGGGCGACAGATGCATAGTCAATAATAGGACGGACAGCATGCACATAGAATGATCTTAGTACTTTGTGTCCTGCTCCTATGTGTCTCCCTGTCATGACTCCTGACTGAGTCCTTTTCTGTCTGTAGCAGGTATTGGATCTCCTTTTTGAAAGTGAGTGTGTCTCCTATCCATACACCAAGGTATAGTCCTTCACCCATTCCAGATCCATACCCTGTATAGTGAGTTTTTTGTTTCTGACACTATTTCTCAGAGCCATTGCTTTGGATTTTGCTGCTGCTATTTTCAGACCCGTCCTACAACACTCTTCAGACACCAGGTTCAGACAACGGTGAGCTCTAGTTAGGCAGTGATTGCCAGAGGCTATGATTGCCGTCATCTGCATAAGAGATGATCTTCCATCCCTCTGGCAGGTGAATGTCGAGTATGTTGGACATGAGAGTATTGAACAGGGTTGGACGAAGAACCCCTCCCTGAGGAGTTCCATTTTCAAGTGGCATGTGCTGTGAGAGGTGGCCTTGAAATCTGACATTTGCTGACCTATTATTAAAATAGTCAGCTATCCAGGCCAAGAGTCTGCCTTTGACTCCTTTGTGGATTAGGGTCTCTTGAATGGCAAGCGGACTTGCCAGTTCAAAAGCCTTCTCCAGGTCAAGGAAGACAACCACGGTGTGCGAGGTGCAGATTGTGCTTAAGAGTGTGGAAATGCTATGAATAGTGCTCTTACCCCTTGTGAACCCGTGCAGGTGTTCATGAGGGGGACCCGTCTTCCATCGGAGCCTGTTGAGTACCATCTTCTCAGCTGTTTTACCCAGGCAGCTGAGAAGAGAGATGGGACGGTACTTGCCAGGCTCCTTTGGTTTTGGGATGGGAACTATTGTGGCTTGTTTCCAGCTCTGGGGCACCGTGGCGGTTTGCCAGGACTTGTTGATAACCTGCAAGAATGCAAGTTCTCCTGCAAGGCCTAAATACGAAATGATGGGGTGGGAGATCCCGAAAGGAGACGACATGCATAACAAGACTCAAAGAATAATCATCCCTCACTCGGCATTGACTGAACACCTGGAGGCCCTAGTGGGCCACACTATAAAGATAACTATGTTGCCAGGCAAGAAGATTGGATATCGTAAGAAAAGAGGTCAAAGCACAACAGATCCCACAGCCAGGTGTACAGCATACCCTCTGGTGGTTGTGATAAAGTCTGCATAGGTGAGACAACACAAGGACTGCACGAAAAACGAATCAGCCAACACCGTAGCAATCTCCAACGTCATGACACGAGGAGCGCCTTGGTTGTTCACGTAGACACCGACGGTCACCTCCCGAAGTGGTCCCAGGCCTCCATCCCGAAACAAGTCCTGCCCCCACAACAAAGGAAGATGGTAGAAACGGCATTCATTCATACAACGAACTTCACGGGGTGCCACGAACTATCCAAGGTCGTCGCTCACCTGATTACCGACGTGACCTGACTACTTAACAGTATATATATTCCTCTATGTACCTCTTGTCATGTATACCCTGAAAAAGCAATAGCGAAAAGGCCTTCTGCATATTCGTGAGTTTTCTTCCCTTCGCTGCTCCTGTTGCAATTTGTTTGACATGAATTCACACACACATATATATCTATTTATATCTATATATGTATGTATATATACATAAAACTGCTGCTCACACACTAATTAGCTCAGGCAACTGAGTGACAGTTATGTGGAGTGGTGGTTGCGTCCCGAAACGTGCCGCTAGATTTTCAAGTCGTAGCCACATTTTGAGATTGTTTTATTTAATAGTTTTAAGAATATAAATCTATTTCATTTCCTAGTACAGATACACAGGGTTACAATATAAGTGGTATATGTTTCCATTAATATACCGTATATTACCTTCCGGTTGGGAGCCACTATATCAATGAATAATGATCAGGCTTGTGACATGCGAGTATTCTCTTCCAGCGCTGGAGGTTTGCGAAATCAAGCACCGATCCGTGGTGGGAATTCTGATTGGACTTCCTTGGGCCTTTGGTACCATGGCGTGGGGGGGAGTGGCTTCCCAGGTCAGAGACTGGCGGTGGCTGCAGCGCTGCGTTATCTTACCCTTCGCCCTCTATATTCCCTTGCTATTGTAAGTGGTGTTCGCCTCTGGAACAATAGATATTTTCATCTGTATCATTTTTGGTTTGTCTTGCAATGCAAAGATACCTTGATCTTAGGTGTAACCGTGTGTCTAGGCCTTTTTATTTGTAGCATCTCTAGAACCTACTTTATTCCACTTTGATACATCCTCAAACACGTTCATCCTTTATGTGTACATTGTTAGAAGCTGTTCAAACATCTCATTGGTTTGTATCCGTTTGTATGCTCTACTAAGATTAAATGACGCAATCACATTGCAATACTTTAGATGTATTTTACATAGTCTCAGATAGGGATTTAAGGGCTTGTAGCCCCCCCCCGAAACCATTTTGATATATTGATATATTGCATATTTTAGATGTATTTCACATAGTCTCAGATAGAGATTTAAGTGCTTGTTACAAATACATCAAATAAGTGTATTGACATACAGAGTTTTGAAAAAATGTTTTAGAAAATCAATAAGAAACTACCTTGGTACAATAATAAAATCCATTTACTTAAATTGGATCTTATTACTATCTTTGCCATTATCCTTTGAATATTTGTTTACTTTACCGACATATTCATTTTCTTTCAAAAAGTACATTTAAGAGTACACAAATGACTTATTCCAAAAAAGTACACCCTAACTTTAATCTTATGCCATATATCATTTAATTTTGCTATAGGAATTACTTTTGAAACGAAATCTGTTATTCTTATATCAATTTACTATACTGAAAGTGCCAAAATTATAGAACATATCTGAATATAACTGAATTAAGGACACAATAGATATATATATATATATATATATATATATATATATAATATATATATATATATATATATATATATATATATATATATATATATATTATATATATATATACATATATATATTTCAAGCACATTTAAGAGAACAGGGGTTTCATTATCATTTCATAAATAGCTATTGCAACAGCAAATCAAATTTGTAAACTAATCTGCAAAATGTATGTTCTCTTCAATTACAAAAGAATCATCCCTAACTTCTACAAAACCTTATATATTCTCTCCATCTTTATAAAGATAAAAAGTATATATGCAGATATACTATATAATCATTTAAACTTTGTAATTATCTGAGTCATATATATATATATATATATATATATATATATATATATATATATATATATATATATATATATTCATGCACAAGTGCTTGCATGCCTTCTCGCTTGCAGCTGCCACCGCTGGCTAGCCTAGTGCGAAAAAAAGGGAGCAGCTATGCATAAGCCTCCCCTGCCAGTGCATAGCATCAGCGAACTTCTGCAGTGCCTCCCTGTGGCCACCTATGTAAACTGGTACTTTGCAGTCCCAGGCTGAACTGTAGGGGATCTCGGAGCAGCAAGAGGCCCAGAGGTACAGGTTATGGCCCATCAGCATTAATATGCCCTGGCCTTGTACTAACTCCTGCCCCGAAGGTAGGCCTTGCCAGTCCTCCTCCCCCAGAGATAACCCATAGGCAATGTCTCATGTACTTGGTAATGCCAGGGGGAAGGAAAATGCCCCTCTTACCCGGCATGAGAGGTGGGCTGCGGGCCCCGCGGGGAAGGCAGCTGCCAGGATGTAGGATGGGAATGAGAACTACACGTCCCGCCTGCGTTCTGGCAGCTGCCAGCCTGAATGAAGTTTGTGGGGCAAAGCTCTAGCGAACCCCACAGGTGGATGTTGGGTCCTGCAGCCTACTACCCGTTTTATGTGGGGCAGTGTCGGCGGGGGTGGCAGAGGTGGTGTCCACCCAGAGTAGCTGCCTGAGGGGAACCTCAGTCGGGAAGTCAGGGTAGGGGCTTGGAACATCCACTGTTTGTGTCGGATGAACAGTTGCCTCTACTATCGCAGGAACTGGGGAGGTGAGTGGGGTGGCTGCTCTTTCGGAGGTGAGAAGACATGCAGCAGCACGTTAGTGTAGGTGGCTACACCTACTACTGGTCAAGCCGCAGTGAGACTGAAGTTAGTATGTGGCTTCATATCTCTTATTGCTGTGAAGGGTCCTACCAATGTTTGTAAACTCGACGTGACAGAGATGGTCTACGCCAAACTTGCATCTGTGGCAGACAGCTGTCCCCGGCAGTATCTTTGTATTGTCCTGGGTGACAATGCGGTATCTGGCTGTGATCGAGCTGGCTATGAAATGTCTGTCGGTCCTCATGGTACATAAGTTGATACCGGCAGCGAGAATAGCCTCCTTTTCCGGGACTTTGCAAGGTCCTAGAAACTGAGGATTTCTGGCTCATGGTACCAGCGCTCAGACCCACATCATTGGACATGGTAAACGATGCTGGTAATGAACCGTGTTCTGGGTACTGACCATACATAGGTTGTGGCTACCCTCCAAGTCCACTTCAAAACTCCCCAGCGGTCCAAAGATCACCCTAGAAGTGATTCATCTGAACGCTGAAGGAGTGTACTCAGGGGTTTGCTGCGTTGTTTCACAGCACTCGACAATCTGTCACACCCTGTCGTTCTGTGGGACACCTTCAAGCGCAAAATGGTTGATGCAGCCCAAGAGTCGATTGGTGAACTCCCGAAGACAATACAGAGTTTTATCTCACAGGAGACACTGGAAGCCTCAGATGCTTGCTGTGTGGCTCGTCTGACAGGGGATCAGGACTTGCACCATTCTCAGGTGTGTAGACCTCGGTCTCTGTTAAGAAGGGACAAGGAACAGTTTATTGGGAGTCTTGCTGAGGAGGTCAAGGCCATTTTTCAGTAAATGACCTTCGTCCTGCATACTAAGCTGAAGAGTGGCAAAGCAGCAGGTATTTGTTGCTTTCCAGCTGAACTGTTTAAAGTCTGGTGAACTTATTGCACATGGGTTACATGCTGTCCTGGCTGCCATCTGGCGGTCAGGTACTGTTCCCCTGACCTGTTGAGGGGTGTGGTCATCCCTCTCTGGAAGGGAAGGGGACGATGGGTCTGCAGCAATCACTAAGGCATCACACTGCTCAGTATACCAGGCAAGGTTCTTGCTCACATCCTTCTGAGACGTATCAGAGACCATCTACTGAGGCATCAGAGGCCGGGGCAATCTGGATTAACTCCTGGTAAGTCCACAATAGACCGTATCCTTGTGCTTCGAGTCATTACAGAACGCTGTCGTACTGAAAGTGCTGTGAAGTGTGGTGGGGGCCTGTCGAGCTTTTTTCCTGTTAGTTCAGGAGTGAGGCAAGGCTGTGTTTTTGCACCAACACTTTTCAATACTTGCATGGACTGGATACTGGGCAGAGCTATTGTTCAAAGTCATTGTAGAGCTACACTGGGCAATATCAAGGTTACAGACCTTGGCTTTGCCGATGGTGTTGCTATTCTGAGTCTTTGGAAACCTTAGGCTTTCGATGCAGTTAGTAATGAAGTGGAGCCTTGGGTCTGGAGGTCTCCTGGACCAAGACCAAGGTCCAGGACTTTGGGGACTTGCTAGGAGAACCTCATCAGTTGGTACGTGCTTCCAGTGAAGACATTGAAGTCACAGAGAGCTTTACATACCTTGGTAGTGCAGTTCATAACTCTGGGCAGTCAGACCAGGACGTCAGCAGACGGATTGGCCTGGCAGCAGGGGTCATGAACTCTCTTGACAGGAGTATTTGGAGATGCCAGTACCTGTACAGAAGGATGAAGCTATGGGTTTTCAAGACCCAGATAATGCCAGTTTTGCTATAGGGTAGTGAAACCTGGACATTATCCTGTGCCTTGGAGTCTCGTCTTGATGCTTTCTGTAATAGGCCCTTGCGCTGGATCATGGGGTACTGTTGGCGGGACCATGTGTCCAACCAATGGTTGCACTGTGAGACTGGCACAGGACCTGTTATCTGCACAATCTGTGATCGCCAACTCAAGCTATACGGCCACCTGGCTCGTTTCTCACAGGATGATCCTGCCCACCTGATTGTCTCTGCAAGAGACAATCCTGGGTGGAGGAGGCCTGTGGGACGACCTAGGAGGTCGTGGCTTGGGCAGATCAATCAAACGTAAGGAGCTCGAGAATGGAGTGGGGGGTGGAAACAAAGGGATGCGGCTATGTGCCCCCGTCGCGTTAGCCCCCTGATTGATGATATAAATCATATTTATATTTATTTATGGCCTTCTACACTTCAGCAGATTGCACTTACTAATAATTTTCATGTATACTATTACTGTGCTTATTTTCATTTATATTTTATGCTGTTTTCTAAGGAATCCTTAATTTGTGTATTTGTGAATTACAAAGCTCTGCATAAAGTGATATCACAGCCATGGCGCTTCAGCAAAGGCCATCTTCACAATTTTAGTGATATTTGTTTTCACTTTTTCTTATGTAAATATTCATTTGTGTGTGTTGTGCCGGCACAATAGAGTATTTCGCCAAAGAAAACACATATTTGCAAACATTTTTATGTATTATTGAATACGTAGTAACAAAAAAAAAAGCCCAGATCAACAATGTAAACAAACGACCGACACATTTGAGTCTGTCTCAAATTTTAGACTCAGCTTTGTCTGAGAACTTTCGTGGACATCGGCCCATATGCAGATGAACGTATGTACCTATATACCGCTGCGTTAAAAAATCTCTTCAACCCCCACTTAAGATTCTTGTGGCGTCCGCAGCATAATGGACGAGTCACCCCGCTGGCTGATCGTACGGGGGCAGTTCGACCGCGCCCGGAGGGTCCTGCAGAGAGCAGCTCGCTGGAACAAGACTCAGCTCCCGTCTGAGGAAGCCCTGAACAATCTCATGTTGGACATCAGGGGAGAGGTATATATGTATATATATATGAATATGTATATATATGCAAATACACACCACACACACACACACACACACACACACACACACACACACACACACACACATATATATATATATATGCATAATATATTTTTGTATGCGCGCGCGCGCACACACACACACACACACACACACACACACACACACACACACACACACACACACACACACACACACACACACACACACACACACACACATATATATAAACATACAAATATATATAATATATATATATATATATATTTATATATATATATATATATATATATATATATATATATATATATATATATATAATATATATATATATATATATATGTGTATATATATTATGTATATACATATATATGTACATATATATATATATATATATATATATATATATATATATATATATATATATGTATATATATATATATATATATATATAATATATATATATGTATATATATAAATATATATATATGTATATATATTATATATACATATATATATATATATATATATATATAATATATATATATATATATATTTTTATATATCTATGTATTTATGTATATATGTATATTTTTATACATGTATATGTCATGACATTAATGTATCTAAATCACTGTCCCTTTTACATGCAGTTGGTGGAACCAGAGAAGCCGGTGTTGAAAGAAAAACAAAACCGAAGGTGGACGTCTTTAAAAACACCAGTGCTCTGCAGGTAAGAAAGGGCAGAGGACCTAGTTTCTTTTGCCGAAAAAAAGCAAGGACGGGTGTACACTCTTTACTCGTATGCCTTTCAGAGGTACTGAAACCTGTGAAGAAGTTTACAATTCAGACTAGCATTCAAAATTATCTAAATTACTTGAAATTTAATTTGAAATTAGGACATAGATAGAGGACTGAAATAACGAAATGAGTGAACAGGTGAATAACTGAAAAAAGAGAATAGATTTGTAAATAGAAACTCAATGAACAGTTAGATAAATAGATGAATTGATAAATGAAGAAATCAATTAATGAATATGTGAAGAATGAATGACAACAAATGAAATCCTTTCTAAATCAAGCAAGACAAATAATACCAACCCGTTCTCCTCACAGAACTCGCTCCTTGCGCATCATCAACTTCATCTTCAGTCTCAACCACTTTCATCTCGAACTGGTCTTCTACGGGCTCAGCTCAGCGGCTCCAACTACAGCGCCGACCCTTCATCTACATCGTGCTCGGAGGCCTGATGGAGATCCCTGGATTCTCTTGAAGCGCCCATCATCAATCGCTTCGGAGGAAGTGGCCCACCATCTGGGGATACGTGCTCAGCGCATCGCCATCCTCTTACTCGTGTTCATCCCCCAGTAGGTTTTTGGACGGCTCTGGAAGCTCGCGTGTATGTACATGTATAACTCTGGAAATGTTATATCATTGTATGTGCGTACGAAAGTTGTGCATTTTTGTATATGAAAGATGGAATAATGCACTACCGCATTTTATATCATGAATATATTGACTCTCCAATCGGGATTTGATCCCTCACCACCGTTGCAGAGATTGAAAGACGGTCACTCTATCCACTAGGCCACCACCTACTAAAAGGAGTATTCAACCAGGCGCCACTAGCGCCATGGACATTACCTAACTACTCATAAATGAGCAGATCAATCTCCAAATCATATAACCTGACGTGTATTCAAATGATAATGCAGTAATGCACTACCGCATTTTATATCATGAATATACCCTCTCGATCGGGATATGATCTCTTACCACCGTTACTTTCCATAAGCCCCAATGCCCACAGGGAGTGTGTGTAAAATCTCACTATATTACTCATGTATGAGTAGTTAGGTAATGTCCATGCGCTAGGTGGCGCCTGGTTGCATACTCCTTTTAGTGGGTGGTGGCCTAGTGGATAGAGTGACCGTCTTTCAATCTTTGCAACAAGGCGGGGGCGGGATCGAATCCCGATTGGAGAGGTCTATATATTCATGATATAAAATGCGGTAGTGCATTACTTCATTATCATTTGAATACACCTCAGATTATCTGATTTGGAGTTTGATCTGCTCATTTATGAGAGTAGTTAGGTAATGTCCATGGCATTAGGTGGCGCCTGTTTGCATACTCCTTTTAGTGGGTGATGGTGTAGTGGATAGAGTGACCGTCTTGCAAAATCTTGCAACGGCGGTGAGGGATCGAATCCCGATCGGAGAGGTTAATATATTCATTCTTGTATATGTATATGCTCATCACTTAATACATATATAAAGACAACAATGCAAAGCATAATAAAATTCACTACTACTGACTCTTCTTTATCCTCCGAGACTAGGAACTGGTGATGACGCTGCAATGTTTGGGAAAACTCTGCAACAGCGGTGCTTTCATCATCAATCTTCGTGTACATAAACCGAGGTGCTGCCCACGGAAGTGTGCGGCTGCAGGGCGTGAGTGCCGCATCATGACGTGTCCAAAGTGGCGCCATGGGGTATAACCACCTACGTCACGACTATGTGGTGGGTCTGGCTTTCCGGGTTTCTGTAAGGGTCTATTGGGAGAGAAGAGAGAAGAGGAAAGAGCGATGGATAGACTCGCGAGATTGAGTGAAGGCAACTGCAATAGCTAGGAGCTTTGTATATGAGGGCATATATGAATATTGTAATAGTATATATTAGTATAAATATAAAATATAGTGAGTAGAAGTGAACTAGTATAAGGAAGCTAATAATATTGATAATATATAGCGAAACAAACATACACGGCACGAGCACAGGCACAGCACAACACAGCACACACAATACACACACACACACGTGTGTAGTGTGTACTGATGTGTGTGTATATAAATAATAAGGGAATATATAATAGATATAATATAGGGTAAAGGGTAAGTAGTGAGAAGTATATTATGAAACAGAAAAACAGTATATAAATTATATATAATAGGTTAAGTGTAATAATATATATGAGGATAAGGGTAGAAGAAGTAAAGTATAAAGTATAAAGTATATATATAGTATAAAAGGAGGGAGAAGAAGAGATAGATAGATAGAGAGAGAGTACATATATGAGGGAAGCGTTGTAGGATGATGAGGATTTGTGAAGAGTGAAGTCTATGAAACATGGATGATTTTTATATTGAAGTTACCGCTAGTGAGATAAATTTACATATAATATATGATATAGTATAT
>NW_020869223.1:545926-550926 GCF_003789085.1 Penaeus vannamei
GGTATGTATGTATGTATGTATGTATGTATGATATGTATGTATATATATGTATATATATATATATATATATATATATATAGCAAGCAATGCACAGCTTCCATTTCTTTGATAGGATTATAAAGTTGGAGGAGTAACTCACTGGGTGTAAGATACCATCTTCCTGTAGCAAGACTGCCCCAGCAGTTACCTCACTTGCAATATACAAAAGGCTTTGTGATGTCTGGAATTTCAAGACAGGGTTAGGCCAGTAAAAAATTTAGTTGTTCAAGAGCTGTCTGACACTCATCAGTCCAAATTAACTGTCTAGATGGTTTGGCTACTGTTGCAAAGTTACGACAAAACCTACAATAGTAACCAGTCATTTCCTAAGTATTTCTGTACTCCTTTTCTATTCACTGGCACTGGCATTTTCTCAAGTGCTTTGATATATGCATCCACTGGCAATACTTGCCTAAGACCTACTTTATGCCTAACACCATTAATTCTCCTTGGCCCAATTCACTTTCAACAAAATTAATTGCCAACTTAGCTTTTCTCAGTCCCCCAAAATTCTCGAAGAATAGGGATGTGTTCCTTCCATAAATCACTGATCGCAACTATGTCATCTAAGGATACCTCCACTCCAGGTAGATCTGCGGTCAAGATCTGAATTAGGTCCGAAGGGGCTCCCGCATCCCAAAAGGCATGGTTTTTTAAGAGTATAGACCTGAAGGTTAGTGCTCTGCTTCTTAGCGTTATCACTGAGTGGAATCTGATAATACCCCTTAAGGAGATCTATTTTAGAAATATACTTGGACTTTTCAATCCAGTCTATCATATCAATTCTTAGCAATAGGAAGGAATCTGGAACTGTTAAAGAGTTCACTCAATAGTCAGTCCATAGCCTCAATCCTCCCCCAGAGTTAGGTACTAATACAACTGGTGAAGCCCTCTCACTGTTAGTGGGTTCTATTAAATCATTCTTTAACATATATTCAATTTCAGTTAAAATTTTTCTACTTATCTAGAGACATCCATTACGGAAACAGACGAACAGGTACGGCTCCTGGGACCAGCTTCATGTCATGTGTAGGAGGTGTAACTTTTGGCACATCACCACAAAGATCTGCAAACTCCTCCAACAGCTCAAGGACATCCTGAGCTAACTTTTGGGGCAAATGAACTACTTTGGAATTAGATTTTGCCAAAAATATCAGTTTGACAATCTCATATCTACTGAATCACCCACAAAGTATCTATCCTCCTCCTGTTCCTTCAAGGTCACAGCACAATCCACAATCTTAGATTATTTATTTTCTCTCTGTATTAACTTTTTCATTCTATTCACATAACTATCTATCCTTCTCATCTTTCTTTCATCTAGTGTTGACAACACATTATTACTTTCACTCATCTTTCTCAAGATCTTGAAAGGCCCATCAAACTTTACACATAAAGCCAACTTTCTCAATGGCACTAGCACAAGTAAATTATCCCCAATATTAAATTCTCTTTTCACTGCTTTTACATCAAAATTAGTTTTCATTTATATTTTATGCAGACTAAGTTATTGTGAGCAAATTCACATAACTCTGACATTCTCTCTCTCATATTTCCTACATAGGTGGACATATCAACATTTTCACCTTCATAAAAAGCTTCATACAAAATTTCTAAGGGATCCCTAACATGATAGCCGAAAACTAATTCACTGGGTGAGTATCCCAAGCTCTCCTGTTTCGAGTTACAAATTGCTGACAACAAGAAAGGAATACTCTTCAGTACAAAAATTGATCAGCATGCATTTGAGAGTTTGATGAAATCTCTTAAGTGCACCCTCTGACTCAGGATGAAATGCTACAGACAAACATATAGAGATATTCAGAGCTTTCATGGCTTCCTTAAACAACTTACTAATGAAATTTGAGCCTGTATCACTCTGCACTACTTTAGGAATTGCATTTGTTGTAAAAACTTTAAGTACTGGAATTATGACTTTTGTGGTGATACTGTGTAAAGGGATAACTTCTGGGTATCTCGTGCAAGTGTTCATAATTGTTAATAAGTACTGATTACCCTTCTTTGTTTTAGGTAAGGGCCCACACACATCAATAATACATTTCTCTCACGGTGTACTCAAGCAGTATGGGATTCAATGGAGCAGGTGGAATAGGCTGGTTAGGTTTCCCCACTAACTGACATATCTTACATGGCCTACAATATTTCTTAACATCATTCATGATTCCAGGCCAATAAAAATATTCTAAAGTTCCATCTAAACTCTTCTGGACTCCCAAGTGCCCTCCAGAAGCCTTATGAGCTATACTTAATATAACATCTCTATATCCCTGAGGATATTGATGAGTCTCATCTTTAATATTATCTTCTGGGGATCTAAACTTTCTTTCTTACTAATTCCTTCCTTGAAAAGAATTAAAGTCAACACACCCTTCTGAAATAAATGAACTCTTTGGCAAATTTTCTGAACCTCCAGAATCCAGATCTTTAAACAGTCTTTCAAGACCCAAATCAGTGCCATCACCAAAAGCACTTGCCTCTGTACTCCCCTCACTTACACCATGAATTTTCCTCCCTGAAAAATCACAAAACTGTACATTATCTTGTACACTCAATTCTTTGGCCCTACTTCTAGTTACAGCACTTGCAGGAATCACAAGCTTCTAGTGGATCAATTTGTAATTGTTTATCACAAACTACAGGATTTGGTACTACTAAAGAATCAGCTAGGTCATTTTCTATCAAAAATGATGCCATGGGTACAGGGAGAGTGTCAATTACTCCCACAACAACCACACCAGAAACTAATGAAGAGTTCAAATATACTCTATCTAGAGGTATTTTCAAAACACCACCTATTCCTTTAACCAGCACAAACTCACCCGTGAAACATTGTTCCACGCCTGGGCATGCATCCCATAACAATAAACTCTGTGCTAAAGCAGTAACCATTAAGATAGTAATTGGTTGACCACAGCAACCCTCACTAACTGCAACAGACCCACAAGACCTAAAAGGGACAAAAACATCCTTGTCCACCTCAGCTTTAACAGTCGCGTGAGGGATTAATTTACAATGATTCCTGAATCAACTACTAACCATAACATTTTGTTGGCATACATTAGCAACAGGCTTGAAAGCCTCCCTGGCCTTTTTGGCCAGCAACTTAGGACAATCAGCCCTAAAATGACCTTCATCTTTACAGTAATAACAACAACCAGTCATCAGACCCATTATAACTCTTATTATCATTAGCCCAAACCCTGGACCAGCTAGGGAGATTTGTGTTGGTTTGTCAGGTCTAGAATTACTGCAAAAAGAAATTCTTTTATGCATCAAATTATAATTCTCAGCCAGTTTGATTGCTCTACTAAGACTATTAACTTCTTTTTTTTTAATAAATGTAAATTGACATCATGCACAATGCCTCTGGAAAACTGTTCAAGCAAGATAGTTAATTGGTTAAATGTTTCAAATTTGCTAGGAGACAACCATCTGTTAAATAATTTCTTTAATAACATGAGCACAGTCCATATAGGTTTGACTTTTAGGTTCTTTTCAGATACTTCTAAAATTTTGTCTATAAAATTCAGGTGTTAACTTGTATGCTTGAAGAACGGCTCTTTATACTTTGTCAAAATCTAACTATTCTGCAGATGTCAGACTAAGGTACATTGATTTACCCTTATCCTTGAGGACACTCTGAACTAGCAAAGGCCAACACTTCTTCGGCCAATCAAGCGACTGACTCATGTTCGAATAGAAAGAAGAATTCTTGTGGCTAACTTCATTGAACAGTGGAACAAATTTAACCACTTTTGTTACATCAAATGTTTGAGACTGCATTAACCAGCCTTAGCTGAAACTGCCTTTCCTTCCTTTCAATTTCTTTATCAAACTTGTATTTTTCAAACTCAAGATCTTTCAACCTTAACTCCACACAGGATGGAATTGCCATCATCCTCACACAATTTACCAGTATCCTCAGGTAATACTTCCTCTGCCATTAATTTATGTACGACTAATCTCTTAACTTCTGACTTTTTCCAGTTACTTTTAACCTGAATATTATATGTACTAGCAATTTTCAACCAATCACTTTTTCTAAGATCTTTTAATGTTTCAGTAGATGGATGCTTAACAAAGTTTTTAATATCAAAATTAGTCATCTTCTCAGCAAAATTGATACTTATTATACTTATTAATAATCATCAAACTTAACTGTCAAAGTGACCAGATTATGCGTATGCGCAGTGGACTGCTGTAATTCTAGAATATGGAAAAGCAAATACAGCTGCTGTAACTCTATCCTGTGCCTTAATATAAACTAGTAACCCACAATATTCTTCACAATTCATCACTTAATATAAATATAGTAAATAACACAAATATAAATTAATATTATACATTGAATGGAAATTGATAAAGAGTAAATACCTGAAATGGAATGCAAAATGAATTAATCAATGGAAATCAAATATGAAATACCCACAACCAATTGTAAACAGGAAGAAAAACATTCACAAAAATCAACACACAAGCTGATATGGAAAAAACACCCTTAATCGAACCCATGCAATCTTTATTCAGATTAATCATTAACACGAAACTTTCTCAATACCAATAGTTAATAACATCCATTAGAATCAAAGGCTCAATCTCCCAAAATAGTTAGAGACGCAGTCTGACATTGCCAAAATACCAAGGCTACCTCCACCCTCATGTACCTTAATCATTTAAATTCTTACTGACACAATAAACATATTATGTGAAAAAATATAAGGATATGTGAGGTTTATTCTTGTGTAACAACTTGTCACAAACCTTCATGATAAATCAAAACACCAGCAACTTTCCAGTGGAATCTCGCACGTTTTTCCCTTCGAAAATACATAAACACACCACAAGTCGCTTACACTCCGGTGCAGAATTTGGCGACATTTCATATCTTTTGGTGAAACCATTTATTTCCTCCTCCATAGAGGATCCAGGGGATATAGACA
>NW_020869223.1:570926-573919 GCF_003789085.1 Penaeus vannamei
ACACCATTGAAGCCTGATACTGTTCCTAGGTTGGAACTAACTGCTGTAGTTGTGGCCGTTAGAGTTAGTTCCATGTCAATGAAAGAGATTGTATTATCGCCATCTGGGAGATTCCAGTCCTCTGATCAGAATTCAAGTAAAAGGCGACGAAGGGATCAATATCATGCCTATGGATTTTGGAAGAGGCGGAAAAGAAAATATGTTCAGTTGCCAAGGAACTCTTAGAAAACTGTGAAAGTTATGCCAAGCCAAGATGGTCGTGTAAGTTCAGCCGCGTCAGCGTATGGTGTAGACACGACCTTCTGGGGACGATAACGAGGACATCATCTACGAACGAAGCCAAGTTGAGTGCCCGCCGATTATATCCCTGAAATGGTCCCTGTCCAGCGTCTCCATGAAAAGGCAGGCCAGAACTGCGCTCAGAGGGGACCCCAAGGCGAGGTCGCTGATTTGTTGGTACTCTTCCCCAGCGAACTCGAAGAAGCCGAAGTCCACACACAACTTTACGAGGCTTATGAAGTGGTGTTTAGCAACGGAAGTTCGTCATCTACCATGGAGCCGGTGACCCTCTCGACTGCCCGGATTGCTTCATCTGTGGGTACACTTGTAAAAAGGGATTTAACGTCAAAACTAACCAGTGTTTTATTTCTGTACACAGACCCTGCAGACGTCCGGGGAGGTCCGCGGAGTACTTCATGTGAGAATCACTGATGACTCCCGAAAAGTAAATCGTTCATTTTATGTATATAGTCAGTCTTATACATAACAACAATACCCCCACCTCTGTCAGCCTGGGTGATGACGATGGTCTTGTCGTCGCGGAGGCCCTTCAACGCGGTGACGTATCTTCGAAGGCTCGCCGGCGGGCGTGACGACGCTTCAGCCACAAAGCTGGCGGTAAACCCTTGGATGAACCCTTTGTCGACATCACTGTCGGTCCAGCGGTGGTTCGACACAACGTAGTCGATAAGGTCTTTGTTGTCCAGCCCGGTGCTGAGTTTGAGTCCAAGGGAGAGGACTTCTAGTTCCGTGTGGGTAAGACGTTTGAAGGACATGTTTCAAAGATCACTACGTCCAGCATTTGACCATCTGCTCTTGCTGCATATGCTGATTTCAACGAAAAATTCACTCTCCCGACTATGTTTGATACCGATTGTTAAATCTTTCGTTTAGTTAAGGCATTCAACATCTATCTGACCTCCTATAGATTAAGCATGCGTTCAATTCCTCTGTTTAATCGAGTTTGCAAACAAATATTTCTTTATTCATTACCTTTATTTAATTATCATTTTTTGGGTAGGGGAGAAATTTCAAAATTACATCTTCTTGTCCTTTTCATAAGTTTTTCTTTTCTTTTCATGTGTGTGTGTGTGAAAAGAAGGATGTTTTTTTTTTTTTTTTTTTTTTTTTTGAACAATTATGAAATTTAAAAGAATACGACAGAACAGGAAAACAAAATTTCCCAAAAGCGCTTTCGCTTTATTGTTTCTAACAGGCAGATATTGATCAGTTCAATGTTCATAACCTAACCTATGATTTATCTGTGTTAAGGGGATAGCGAAGGAAGCGGGACTAGCTCAGGCTGAAATATATCAAATACGATATATTTCTAGTCTTCAAAACCTTGAATTGTTGCTATTTCTGCAAGGTCAGTCCCTATTCAGCGTCCTGCGTGGAAAGACGCCTACGAACGCGAGAGAAGGTTGAAATTTGTACATTTTCTGTGTCTGATTCAATATTTTGTCTTTTTATAAAGATTTTAAATTTATTCTTTATTATGAAACAGGTAAATGCTAATTAGTTTACATATTCATATCTATTTTCTTCCATGAACCTAGGCCTAACTACTCTTCCCTCCTGTCAATCCAGTCGAAGGATGGCGTGTCAGCGAGCGATTGGACTTCAACCGTCTTATAAATTGGGTAGAAGCCGGTCTTTCTCGTTCTCCGATTGGTTCCGTGCCAGAAACCGTCGAGGTAATTGCGATACTTGTTGTAGTAATGCACAGATCTCACCACGCGATCGCCCTTCTGGAGCGCGATCTCTCTGCCGCTGAGAGGGGAAGAAAGGAAGGGAAAGAGGGTCAGAGTGAGGGCCTTTTCTGGATGAAAGAGTGGAGGTCTTTCTGTGTTGGATGTGATTGCATATTTTTTTAAAGGAGGGGGAGGGGGAGAATTTTATGCGATTATGTGGTTTTGCATTTTATATGTTGATCTTTTTGAATAGGGAAATATGCACCATTACAATTATACATATTTAACTGTCTATCTATCTATATACTTGAAAATAGATACATATTTGTATATTACATACATACACACACACACACACACACACACACACACACACACACACACACACAACACACACACACACACACACACACACACACACACACACACACACACACACACACACACACACACACACACACACATATATATATATATATATATATATATATATATATATATATGTAGATGTATGTACGTATGTATATATACATACTGTCAACGATATGATTCAACTGGATGGGTGTTCGCCTTGCACCTAGGCCCTAGCTGCTGCCTTCCTTCCTGCCTGAGCCATGTTTGCCCAAGAACTTTCTCCCCTTCGAACAATTCTGGCGAACCCCTTTGTCCCGGCTGGAAGAACTGACATGGCGAACTCGCCCCTTTGTCACGGTCGGAAGAACAGGCACCCCAAAACACAGAAGCAGGCACCTGCCCAGGACAGGAGTCGCTGGATAAAAGGACGTCTTGGCAGGCAGACAGGAGAGACGAGCAGACAGGAGAACAGGACAGGACAGCTTACCCTCCGCCCTCAGCACCTGGGTCATGGGGTCTTTCGTGGGGGTCACACTTTTACCATCCCGATGAGCCACCTCTACGCCCCCAACTTCTTCATCATACATACATACATATATATATATATATATATATATATATATATATATATATATATATATATATATATATATATTATATATATAT
>NW_020869223.1:591519-595251 GCF_003789085.1 Penaeus vannamei
GATATGAAAACTATAGCTGTCAATTTTCATTTGACCTAATATATGTGTTTATTTTGGCGAGGAGAGACAGCGTTCTTGACACCTCACTCGTCCAGAAATCAGCAAAGTATGGGTAAATACTTCAAAATATGGAATACTTATTTATAAGATCATCTATGACTTTATGATTATTTGCGATCCAAAAAATACATATGTAGTTTTCTTGGGTTTACAGGTTAATAATAATGCTTTTAGTTTAGTTCTACTTAGAGATACTTACAAAAGTAGCGATGAAAGAGAGGGGTATAACTGGCTTTCATAGTTGGGCGATGTTCCAATATTTTGTCAACCGCGAACGCCTGGCGAAGCTGAAAGTGGTGTTTTGTGGTACGAAAATTCGACCCTTTAGCGGCTGGCAACGCCAGGCGAAGGGAAAGTAGGGTCTTATGGTACCGATTACGGATCGTCTGGCGAAGAGTCAGGCATTGCCTGACTCTCGTTTTTTATAGTACGGCCCTTAGTACTTTGTGCCCCGCTCCTATGTTTCTGCCGGCCTTCATAACAGATAGTCTTTGTTAGGTTCCGTCAAGCAGGTACTGGATCTCCTTATTGAAAGTAAGTGTGTGGCCTATCCATACCCCAAGGTACAGGTAGTTCTTGACCCATACTAGATGCATGCCCTGGACAGTGTGTTGTGTTTTTGACATTGGTTTTCAGAATCATAGGTTTTGATTTTTCTGCCGAGATCAGACGCAAAGTCGAGACAACACTGGACTCTAGCGAGGCAGTGCTTGTCAGAGGTGATTGCCAGATCATAAGAGATGATTTTACATCCCTCTGGCAGATAAATGTTGAGTATACTAGACATGACGGTATTGAAAAGAGCAGGACTGAGGACCCCACCCTGTGGCATTCCATTTTCAAGTGGCATGTCCTCAGTGACCTTGAAATCTGACATTTGCTGCTCTGTTGTTGAAACAGTCAGCGTCAGGTATCCATGCCAAGAGCCTACCTCTGATTCCCATGTGGATTAGGGTCTCGTGAATGACAAGAGGAATTGCAAATTCAAAAGCATTCCCCAGGTCTAGGAAAACAACAACGGACAGAGTAGTGCATATTATATTTAGAAGTGTGACGATGCTGTGTGCTGTGCTCATACCCTTAGTGAGTCAGTGCAGGTGTTCATGTGAGGGTCCCATTTTCCATTGGAGCAGATTTAGTACCATCCTGTCGGCTGTTATGCCCAGACAATTGGGGAGAAAAATGGGTCGGTACCTGCCCGACTCCTTTGTCAGGACTTGTTGATGAGCTGCATAAATGCAAGCTCTCCTGCAAGACCTAAGTGTGAGATGATGCGTTACGAGATCCCATCAGAACCTGGTGCTGATCCAGAGCTGGTTTTATATGTTTTTCTTAGTTCCTAGAGGGAGAACATGGCATCCGAATCATTAGGTCTGAGTGGCTTGTCTCTGATGAGAGGAAACCTGCCTGGATTTAGGCGTTGTTTTTCCTTCAAGTTAGGAGGCAGGCTGTTGCTTCTTGCTGAGAACTCGAGTACCTGCCTGTGTGCTTCTGATTGGGGGTCGCGATGCATGCATCTCTGGGCTTGGCGGCTGGTGGCTCACCTGACCCGTTTCCACAGCTCTGAGAGGCTGGTCTGGTGGCCAAAGGACTGACACCGTTCCAGTCACTTTTCCTGCCTGATTCTATTGGCAGTTTCCTTGGCGTCCCTGGCAGATTCCCTTAAAAGGGATATGTTGTGGGGAGTTCTTTGCCATCAGAAGTTTTTTTTCTGTTCATGTGAACTCTGTGGTTGACCTCGTTGTATTGACCCTTAATCTCGGCATTATATTACCAGGCGTCTTTGCGAGTTTTGGAGCATGGGTGAGTGTTAGGGATCTGAGAAGCTTCCTGATTTATGGCCTGGATTAGTCTTGCCTTGTGCATGTCCACATTTTCACTGTTTGTGGGTTCATTGCTTCTTAGACAGCAGGCCAAGCCTGAGGATAGTGACTGTGCCATAGTGATCACTTGTAACAGTTTCATCGACATGCCATCGAACTCTCTCCACTATTGTTGCAGCAGCAAGACCACTCCCTTCACATGTGTTGGTACTTGGGTGTTGAGAAGAGCAATTCCAGGGAATGTGTCAAGCACGTCTGTAATGTGAATGCCTGACGCATTAGGCCTCTTGCAGGGATCCAGCATATACAGATGTGCATTGAAGTCTCCCCTATGGTCTTGTGCTGCAGTAGCACACACCTGGTTTAAATCTAAGCTGTCACACAATGGTTTGCTGTACACATTATACAGTTTGAGGTGGGCCCCTGGTAGTTGTATCTGAACAGCAAGAGATTCCAAACCATCTCCACAGTGACGCAGGTCGGCTATTAAGGAGCATGGAATTGTTTTACCCAGGGTCATCAAGCCTCTAGTGCTATCCAAGCTTGGAGTGATGAAGACATGATATCCTAAGAAGAGAACAGTCCCCACCCGTTATTAATGTCTCCTGGAGCGTACGATGTTAATGTTCCATGGTTGCACTACTGATTGGAGTATGCTTAGATTAAGTGCCTGGGCTGGGCAGTTAGAGTCTGGTTTGGCAGACTAGCTGGGGCTCTACTGGGAGATGTGGAGCCCGCATCTAATTTGCAATTTGCACGCATTTGAGTTGGAGACTGGCTGTGCAGATTGGGCCTGTAGTTAAGGCCTGGGCTTCACAGTTGGAGTTTGATATGTGGTGGTCGCAGGGAGGGGAGAGCAGCTCTGCATTGGTTAGGAGGCTTCCAGCTTCCTCCCCTTTATGGCCATAACAGTCTGGGTCATTGCCGTCATGGCGACTTGGACTGCCTTCTCCGCCTCCAAGCTAGTCTTCCTAAGGCTGTTGCTACTGCAGTAACTACAGAACTCAACAAGAGAGACGTCCTTCTCATCAAAGAGAACTTCTGCTATCTTCCCATATATTAAAACACAGTCTCTTCCTCAGGGTACCTCCTGATTCCTCCTCAGGTCCTCAGCGGAGTGTACCTCACCCCTCTTATAAACCACACCTGCCTTCCTCCGCTCCTGGAAGATCCGGTTGAAATATCAAGGTAAGAAGGTTGGAGAGTGATATAAAGTGGCTTGGTAATTGGTAGCTTGCTCAGGCTTTCCGAAATTCTTATGTCTAGAAAATATGTTGTGCATGTTTGAGGTAAATGAATACGTACTTACTCCACAAACGGACACACACACATACAAGTATATGTATGTATGTTTGTGTGTGCGGAGTGGTACTATTTCCATTTGCTTTCTTTTACCGATAGCTGATAAGAGCAAAAAACCTGTATCCGGCAGTGATTCGTGCAGTTATTTCGTCAATAACTCCTCCTCGGGCGAGGCAGAAGAGTTCTCGTGCACCGAGTGGGAATATGACACGTCAGTCTACACCAATACTCTCACCAGCGAGGTAAATAAGGGTGTAATTGGTCTCTTTCTACAACGATGATGTATACCATTTGAGGAAATCTAATATAATTTGAATATTTTTGATGCAAATACCACATTCCATTGTTGTGGTGCATCTCCAGACTGAAATACGCACAACAGAGATGAAGGGTTGTCTGGTTGTTGCTATAACATTGGACCGCAGGTTACTCCTGATCACTGCTATAGATTAGGTAATTCTTAATTACACAAAAGAGAGCTTAATTCTGAAGAGATTCAGGTATTGTATATACTGCCAGCTGTAAAAAAGTTACCGGGAGAAAAAGT
>NW_020869223.1:595555-598055 GCF_003789085.1 Penaeus vannamei
TTAGGAACATGATACTATAATTGCTACACACACAAAAAGCAAACAAGCACAGGTACATATACTACATTAAATGAATATACACACACAAACACACAATTGCACGAGCAGTCACCACTTGGACATAACATTGTGTTTGCTGTGTATTTGTTATGCTTTAATCCCCCTTAATAACTCTGAACGTCTAAAACCTGTTTTTAAACTTTCGAATGGTATCTCTCACAAAATAATTTAATAAAGGTTGTTTCCCATCTCTCTCCTCTCTTCTCGTCTCTCTCTCTCTCCTCTCTCTCTCTCTCTCCTCTCTCTCTCTCTCTCTCTCCTCTCTTCTCCTCTCTCTCTTTCTCCTCTCTCCTCTCCCTCTTCCCTCTCCCTCTCCCTCTCCCTCTTCTCCTCTCTCTCCTCTCTCTCTCTCTCTCTCTCTTCTCTCCTCTCTCCTCCCTCTCTCTCTCTCTCTCTGGTCTCTCTGCTCTCTCTCTCTCTCTCTCTTCTCTCTCTCTCTCTCTCTCTTCTCTCTGCTCTCTTCTCTCCTCTCTCTTTCTCTCTCTCTCTCTCTCTCTCTCTCTCTCTCTCTCTCTTCTCTCTCTCTTCTCTCTCTCTCTCTCTCTCTCTCTCTCTCTCGCTGCCTGGGTTATGATATTGTGTTTCTTCATAATGATTTTTTATAAACTGGTTTTATTGGTCATATCTCCAGTACTGATATACATATTTAGGTCATGTTAATTTCACCACTCTTAGTTGTCTCTATACGAGCCTAATATATCATCATGATAAGTTAAGGACGATACTATAGTTTTTATAATAATTATAATGATAATAATAACAATAATAATAATAATAACAATTAATCATAATTAAAACTGTTATCATTTATTATCATTATTCATCATTATTATAAGGATTTATGATTGTTATCATTACCATCATTTAATATTATCATTACTATTATTATAATTCTATTATCATCATTATTGTTAATAACATTATTATCATTATCATGGTCATCATTATTAGTATTATCATTATTATAGTTATTATTTATTATTCATCAATATCATCATTATTATTGGTTGTTGTTATCATTACTGTTATCTTTTACTATTAAATGTCATTATTGTCATTATTATATTATTATTATATTATTATTATTATTATTATTATTATTTATTATTCATTATTTATTATTATTATTATTATTATTATTCATATATTATTATTATTATTATTTATTATTTTCATCATTCATCATCATCATCATTATCATGATCATTATTACCCATTATCTATGATAGTGATAATTTTTACTTTTATCATCATTATGATTATTACTAGTAGCAGTAGCAGTAATAGTAGTAGTAGTACAATTATTATTGTTACTAATATTATCATTATTGTCATCATTATTACTACCATTATTATCATCATTATTACTCACTATCATTATTATCATTAGTATCATTATTTTCGTTATTGTGATTATTGTTATCATTATCATAATTCTTTTTACTAATCATGATTTCTTACTATCATTAACATTGTTATTATCATTATAATGAACTACATTTGGCTTTTATAATTTTTATCATTATTGCTATCATTGTTAGCACTTCTACTGCCATCATTATTTCTATTGTTATTACTATTATTATTGTTCTTTTTTATTCCTTTTTTATCATTTCAACATGATTATCAGTGTTCGTTATGAAATTATTTGTGCAGTTTCTGGTATCATTATCTTAGTGCAACATTCATTATCATTGTCAGTGATATTATTGCTTTCGCTGTTGTAATTATCATCGTAGTTATCATTATTATTATTTTATTATTTATTGTTATTTTTATTTTTTTATTTATTATTTTTTTTTTAGCATTCTCTTAATACCTTTCGTTTGATAAAGATATGGATAGTAATCGTTGAAATTATTAGTGACCAAGTCATGATAGCAAGAACAGTAATAGTGACTATCATGATGATTGTGATGATTAGATAATCCAATGACAATAAGAGGAATAAAAGTAATATATGTAATAAAGTTCTGATAATCTTTAAAAAGCATTAAAGATCATGGTAATCTATGCAATATGGTAATCAGTATAATGGAAATAAAGATACGGTGAAAACCTTTAACAATAGTAATAACGATAGTAATAATAACTGCAATAGTGATGTCGAGAGAGATGATAAAACAAATGAATAAAGATGAATTGAAGGGAGGGGAAAAATAAAAGCGAATATATAACATTTATATTATTGACTTATGCAATATTATTTCTAGTTTTATTGTCCCTGTCGACTTCCATTCGTATTGGATATAACAAACGCTCATTAAATAAATCAACAAATAATTATGTTTTATGATGATTACGGATAAACAAAGGAGAAAAAACATATAGTCTTTTGTATTTATCTTCATATATCGTTGCTAATGAGATAAACACCGTAATTTGTGGAATTAATTTGGTAAAATATCATGGACACTTTTTCTCATTCTCGTTCCAAACT
>NW_020869223.1:603055-605555 GCF_003789085.1 Penaeus vannamei
TGTTCAGCAAGAGCGAACATAGCCTTGGAAAACGTGAAAGAGAAGTCGAAACATGAATAAAATATATCAAATAAGCATCACAAGAAATTTCGAAAAATACCCCTCGACATCGACGTAAATTATGCAAATAGCCATGATGATAATGATAAATGAGCGAAGACTGACGACACTGATTGCCAAAAATAGCAACAATTATAATAATGTTAACATCTCCATAATCACACCTCTGATAATTGTAAAGAGGGGGATTACCATAATACAATCATTCGCTGGATTTTTACACGCTCTTCCTGTCAGACTGATCGTAATAACATTAGGATATGACTTGATATTTGCAATGTGAATGTTGCAGTGGGAGAGTGGAGCCATTGGCAGGAATGCGAGAGAAGGGCTAATTGTAATGTCATAATTGAATTTCTGGATTGTGAAGCCAGCTGTAGTGGGGGGGGGATTTTTGTGTTTGTTTGTAGGTAGATGCGTGTGTGTTTGTGTCAGTTTGTATGCATGTGTGTGTGTTTGTGTCAGTTTGTGTGCATGTGTGTGTGTGTGTGTTTGTGTGTGTGTGTGTGTGCTCGTTTAAATCTTAAATCTAGACCAGTTTTACTTATCTAAAATCTAAATTAAAATAAGACGAAGAGAGAGAAGAAGAAAGATCCAGAGAGAAAAAAATTGATAAATATCCTGCATAACAAAAACAAGAAGCGGAAGGTTCAAACAGTACTTTCTGTCTATTTCTCTCCCTCCATCCCTCCCCCTCTCCCTTCTATCTCTCTCTCTCTCTCTTCTTCCTCTCTCATTCTTCCCTCCTCCTTGCCCACCCACTCCACTCACTCACCCTAGCCACTAATTCCCTTCCACCTCCCACCACTCTGACCCCCCCTCCACACTTCCCCCTTCCTCACCCACTCTCACCCACCCACCCACAGCTACTCTCCCCCATCCCACTCTTCCTCTCCTCATCATCCCCACCCACTCTCACACCCCTCACCCACCCCACCCTCCCCTACCCCACCTCTCCCTACCCTCCCCCACCCACTCCAACTCCACCCCTCACCCCACTCCCACTCCCCCCACTCCCCTCACCCCCCAACTTTCTCCCCCCTCCCCCCTCCTCCCACTCTCCCCCCCTCCCTCCCTCCCCCCTCACCCCACCACTCTCACCGATCACCGATCCCCGTAAACACAATTATTCCTTCCCTCCCTTCCCCCCTTCATTAAGCAGCGCCGAAGCGAGAAATATGTGTCACTGTCTTGCCCCGAGGCGTTATAATGACGACCCTTATTTACGGCCGATAACCTCACCCGCGGACAGGATGCGGCCAGGCGATGGGTGTCGCCGGGAGGATGTTGCAATGGGTGGGGGGATGGTGGGGGGGGGGGGAAGGGAAGGGAGTGGGGAGGAGGAAGGAGGGAGTGGGGGGAGGAGGTAGGGGGGAGGGGAAAAGGGGGTAGGAGGGTAGGAGGGATGTGGGGGAGGAGGTAGGAGGGGGGGGAAGGGGGGGGGCTGATGTTGGGGAGGAGGTATATGGGGGGATAAAGATGGGGGATGGGAAGGGGTGGGGGGGGGAGGGGGGATGGGGGGGAGGGAATGGAGGGTGGAGGAAGGAGGGGGATGTGGGGGAGGAGGGTTAAAGGGAGGGAAGGGGAGATGTGGGGGAGGAGGTAGAAGGGGGAAGGGGGAGGAGGAAGGGAAAGGGGGGATGGAGGAAGGAGGGGGAAGGGGGAAAGTGGGGAAGATGTGGAGGGGGAGTAGGAAGAGGAGGGAAGAGGAAAGGGGAAGGGGGGATGGGAAGGAGGGGAAGGAGGGATTGGGGAGGTGGGAAAGGAAGGAGGGGAGGAGGGATGATGGGAGGGTAGAGGAGCGATGGGGAGAGAAGTTGGCAGAAGGGAGGGGAGGGAGCAGAGAGGAAGGGGGTGGAGTGATGTGGCGGAGGGGAGCCGAAAGGGGGTTCTGGAGAAATGAGGGATAATTGGCGAATGATGCAGAAGAAAGTAGAAAGGAATAATGAGAAAAAGGGAAAAGGGAATATAAAGGGGCGCAAGGATATAATTTCATGAATGAAGGAAGAGTAAGACCAAGAAGATGAGAGCTAGCGAGCATTTAGAGAATAAATAGAGTAGGAAGAGAAGGGAGAGGAGAAGAGAAAGAGAATATTAATTATTAGTGGATAAGGAAATAGGATAAAACAAAGAAATAAATCTGAGCAAAAGAATGGAGCAATAGAAATTGGAAAAGGTACAAGTGTGAAAGGAGAAAAACAAAAAATCTGAACATAAAAAGGAAGACAAAGCATTCGGCTGTCGTAATAAATTGAATAAGATAATAAATAAAATAGATATATATTAATATAATTAATATAATATGCTAGGTGTGTTGTGTGTAAGTGTGTGTGTGTGTGGTATGTTGTAGTGTGTGGTGTGTTGTGTGGTATTGTGTGTGTGTAGTGTGTGTGTGTGTGTAGTGTGTGTGTGTGTGTTGTGTGTAGTGTGTGTTAGGTGT
>NW_020869223.1:618055-622370 GCF_003789085.1 Penaeus vannamei
ATACACGCGACCTGAGTTGGGCCTACCCCTTCCTATATTGCAGCCGGCACTTTGTAGATCGCCATCTATGAATAATATATAATATATATATATATATATGTTGTGTGTGGTGTTGTGTGTGTGTGTGTGTATGTGTGTGTGGTGTGTATGTGTGTGTGTGTGTGTTGTGTGTGTGTGTGTGTGTGTGTGTGTGTGTGTGTGTGTGTGTGTGTGTGTGTGTGTGTGTGTGTGTGTGTTGTGTGTGTGCGTGTGTGGTGTGTGTGTGTGTGGTGTGTTTGTGTGTTGTGTTTGTATATTGTTATTATATATATGTATATATATATATATATAATATATATATACATATATAATATATAATATATATATATATTATATACTACATATATTATAATATTATATATATATATAATACATATATATATATTAATATATACATATATATAAATAATATTCTATATATCAATATATAAATATATATATATTATATATAGCTATGGTGTATATTACTCTTAATAAATTTATTAATGTATTATTATTATTGTGATCACCATCTTTATTATTATTATTATGCTAGTTGATTATTAGTATAATGATCATACTATTATTATTGCTGCTACTACTTTACTATCATATCAATTTTTTTTCATTGTTTAATATTGTTAGGTCTTCATTCTATCCCCTCATTGTTATTATTACTAATTATTTTCAATTAAGTATCATTATTATTATCATAATTACTGTTCTTAATCGTTATTCTCATTTTATTATTACTAATTATTATTATCATATTATTATTATTATATTATCATTATATTATATTATTATTATTAATATTATTATTATTAATTATTATATTAATATTTATATTTATTATTAACTTATGTTTTCATTATTATTATTATTATTATTATTATTATTATTAATTATTATATTATTATTGTTTTCATTATTATTATTCATTATTATTATTATTATCTTATTATTTATTATTATTATTATTTATTATTATTCATTATTAGATTATCTATATTATTAATAATATTATTATTATTATTATCATTATTTTATTTAATTTATTATCATATATACTATAATATATTATTTTATAATATTATTTATATCATTTATGATATTATTTATTCTTATTTTGGATTTGATGTAATTCTTCAAGTGTGAATATATTTATTGCATCCAGTGAGGTTTTTGATGAGCTTTCTGAGGGCTGCTAGTTATCATCATTATTATGATGATTATAATTTGTCATTATTATTATTATTATTATATTATTGCTAATCACCATAATTATCATTAAATCATTGTTATTATTATTATTATCAATTTCATTATTATCATTTATATCATCACTATTGTTATTGTAAATATTATTATTACCATTATTGTTAATGTTATTATTATCATCTTTATTTATTTGATATTTCAATACTGTAGTATGAATACGATATATTTATTGAATTTATTCTTATGCAATACCATCTGATTTAAGTCTGTTTTCTTTTTCTTTTTTCTTTTTTCTTTTTTCTTTTTTATCATCGAAAATCTGCATTATCATATCTCTAATATATTCTGTACTTACTCGAAGCAAAAATCAAAAAATCATTTTAGTTGGAGATGTTTATTTCCAAAAATCGGCGCAAAAAGAGGGAAAAGTGTGGACTCTTACACGCATTCAATATCCACTGTGTTTTTTATTCGCTGTAAAAGAACGATGTCTTATTTGTGTGGTCAGTTTTCTCTTTACTGTCAGGTTGACAAGATATGCATCACGGTCTGTTAAGTTTGAAAAAAAGATAGAAAAAAAGAATAAAAAGTGATAGTAAAAAGTGTAAGTGTGTGTGTGTGTGTGTGTGTGTGTGTGTGTGTGTGTGTGTGTGTGTGTGTGTGTGTGTGTGTGTGTGTGTGTGTGTGTGTGTGTGTGTGTGTGTGTGTGTGTGTGTGTGTGTGTGTGTGTGTGTGTGTGTGTGTGTGTGTGTGCATATATGTAATGAGAGTAGACTTCTGGTTGTATCTTGGGAATACATAAAATTCAGTCTGAAAAAAGGAGCGCCATTTGTGTACACAACATCGATCGCGTTCGTGCAGGAGCCGCCAGGAGCGCGAATGCCGTGCGAGGCAAGGCGCCATTTTCAGGAAACAAGGTCCATTAAACAACTTTTCGATATCACGTAACAGCGGCGGCGGCGCGTCGCAAGCGGCCACTGTGAAACCGCAATACGACTGTGCTGTCAGGCCGCAGGACGATTATATCCCTCTGCTAACACTCGCAGCGTGATAAGATATACTATCCATTTGTCTACTCCTGTTTTTTGACGGGGAGGAAAGGCAGTCACGTCGGAACCTTATGGAGTGTCACCACCCTCGTGCATGCGGAACTCGCGCGCTCATTGGCTGTCGCGGAGGGCAAGTCGACGCTGATTGGTCGAGGCCGCCCGCGCATCCTGACACCTAATGATCTATATTTGTCGGCGTGTCACGTGGCCAATTTGAGTGTCATCACTAAATAATGTGCCTCTGGTAATTATATCGGAAAGGTGCCTGTTTTAAGGAGCGCTGAGCTTGATTTATAAAGGAAGGCCTATGGGAAAATTGATACGTGCGCCTCCTCTCCCTCCCTCCCTCCCCCGCCCCCGTACGCACACCTTGCATTTAACGAAACATGACTTGAGTGTCGAGAGCCTTTATTGATGGAGCCATTCATCATCCTGATTCGGGGGGGGGGGGTCCACACACTCAAACCATTCACACTATCAAGATTAAAAAGGAAATGATCATTGATATTTAAGAATAAAAGAGAAACGGGGAAAAAATATACATCAATGCTTGTTATTATTGTGATTCCTCGCATTTTCAATATCAAATTTAAAAAATAGAGTAAATAAGTTACATAAAAAATAAATGAAAAAACAAACACACTATAATTGATGTTTGTTCCTACATTATGATTCGTGATTTCAAGGTTTTATATAATTCGAATGGGAAGGAAAAACAATAATATGTATTTAGGATCTTTATTTTATTACCCTGTAATATGAAGATAATTTTATTGTTGTTGCTAATTTACAACATTTATTTGTTTCCTTTGTTCATTTATTTATTCTGTGTATAATCAAACTTTTCTTCTTATGGTTATCATAAGGTTTTATAAGATAAATAAGCTAGAACAGTCAGTCTTACATGCAAATCCTTCAGAAAAAAAATTACACGACCAAAAATAGGATTTTTTTTTTTTTACCTCGAATAAACCCAAATTTATCGACCTGGATAACAAGTGTAGCGAATTCCCCCCCCCCCCCAAAAAAAAAAAAAAAAAAAAAAAAAAGTTACCCGTCCCTCCATTTTCTTTACGATTCTCACGGTCGAGTAAGAGTCACTGTCATCTTTTCTGTCAATTACCTTCCGCACTGAGTCACCTAACATGGGAAAGGTTAGCTCGTGTTACATTATGGTTGCAGCGGAGAGGATATTCTTACATATATTCCCTCCCACACCTTCTGTATTCTCTCCCTCTCCCCTTTCCCCTTTTACTTCACCCTTCCTCATGTCCTCCGTCTCCTTCTCCCCCGTCTGTACCCCCCCCCGCCCCCGTCCCCTCCCCCCCTCTCTCCCCTCACCCCCCCCCTCTATGTCTTTCGAGTTTCATAGAAAATGGGAGTTCGATCTGGTGTGGATCTTTTTTCTTTTCTTTCTTTGCGTTCTCTATCTATCTCTCTCTATCTCTCTCTCTCTCTCTCTCTCTCTCTCTCTCTCTCTCTCTCTCTATGTCTCTATTCTTCTCTCTTTCTCTCTCTCTCTCTCTCTCTTTCTCTCTTTCTCTCTTTCTCTCTCTCCGTCTCTTCTCTCTCTCTCTCTCGTCTCTCTAAATATTCCTGCGATATAGACTAATCATTCTAGACTGACTTTATTTATCATTATTCATTATTTTTCATAAATATCCTCACTATTATCAGGAGTAGAAACAATATTGCTAATAGGAATAGTGCTATAACCATTATGTTGAGTATCAGTATTACCCATCCTTCCTATTCTAACCGAAATAACCAAACTTTCGCTCCCAAAAAATAGAAAATGGATTTTCACGGAGTTAAAAATATCCAGAAAAAAATAAATAATCCAATAATAATAATAGAAAGTTCATGATCGATAGAAGTACTGTCAGGATTCCTATAGTATGGATATTTTGCATTTGATTTCGTTGCTGGTTGAAGGTGCGTTGTAATCGAATATTGCGTATTATTCCTTTTTCTTTTTCTTTCTCATCTTGTATCTCCTCCTATTCCTCTACTAACTCTTCTTTTCC
>NW_020869223.1:638591-658165 GCF_003789085.1 Penaeus vannamei
CACCGGCATTACAGCGAAGGCAACAGTAAATAACAATATAGAAGTTAATGTTCGCTGTTTTAAAACTTCTTTTATTCTTCAATGTTGTCATAAGAGTTAGATTGCTCTAAAGGCAAACAATGAACGACGTGGATTAATGGTCATGAATAAACGAGAAGACAAAACGTAAATATATAAACAAACAGCTCGATAAACCGTAAATAATATTGTGCATGACAGTTCATGACGTGAGCTCAGGCGTGGGTTTACATCACAAATAATTTTGCCTTCATTTTGTTTACATTTTTCAAAAACGTAGAGAGATAAATCTAATTCAATTCTGTTTAATGTTTTTCTTCTTTTTTCTTATTCTTTTTCTTTCATTTTCGTTTTTATTGCACCACATACTGATTACCTTTTTATCTATTTCATCATACTAGACTTTATTTCTTATTCTCAGTGTTATCACACATTCCCTTCGTTCTCATCATTTCGTAATGCTTCAACCACTTTTCATCATTATTTTGATTATTCTTATCTATCTATTCCCATCGTCATATGATATCCTCCCATTTCATTTTTATTCTGATTTTCCTAATCTATCTATTCACATGTTCACATACCCTCGTCCCATTTCCTTTTTATTCTGACTATGCTTATCTATCTATTCACATCACATAGCCTCGCCCCATTTCAATTCTTTATCTCTATCTTATCTTCTCACATCTTCACATATCTTCGTCCCATTTCAATTCTTTATCTCTATCTTATATATTCACATCTTCGCATATCTTTGTCCCATTTCATTTTTTTTTTTTCATCTCTATCTATCTATTCACATCTTCACATACCCTCGTCCCATTTCAATTTTTTTTTTATCCCTATCTATCTATTCACATCTTCACATATCTTCCTCCCATTTCATTTCTTTTTCTTTTTCATCTCTATCTTATCTATTCACATCTTCACATAGCCTCGTCCCATTTCAATTTTTTTTTATCCTATCTATCTATTCACATCTCCACATATCTTCCTCCCATTTCATTTTTTTTTTTTTTTCATCTCTATCTATCTATTCACATCTTCACATACCCTCGTCCCATTTCCTTTTTTTATTCTATCCCTATCTATCTATTCACATCTTCACATATCTTCCTCCCATTTCATTTCTTTTTTCTTTTCATCTCTATCTTATCTCCCTGTTCGCATCATCCTCGAGAAAGAGACGGATGAAAATCACACGCTTCGACGCAGGATGATTATTTAGAAGGAGTTGCAAGACATGCTCATGGCGTCCTCGTGAAGACCAACGCTCCTGTGCACTTCCAAGATGGAGTGGTAGACGTTATCGCTGACAAATGAGAGCGGTGGTAGGGAGGGTATTTTTTTTTATGCTCTCTCTCTCTCTCTCTCGTTCTCTCTTTCTGTCTTTCTGTCTCTGTCTTTCTCGGTCTCTCAATTTCTCTGTCTCTCGGTCTCTCTCTTCCTCTTTCTCTTCTCTCTCTCTCTCTCTCTCTCTCTCTCTCTCTCTCTCTCTCTCTCTCTCTCTCTCTCTCTCTCTCTCTCTCTCTCTCTCTCTCTCTCTCTTGCAATTGGGGCACCACGCTTGTCATGGTGGTCTAAAAGAAGACGAAGAGGAAGAAGATGAGAAAGGAGACGGAGAAGCAGAGAGAGAGAGAGAGAGAGAGAGAGAGAGAGAGAGAGAGAGAGAGAGAGAGAGAGAGAGAGAGAGAGAGGAGAGAAGAGAGAGAGAGAGAGAGACGAGAGAGAGAGAGAGAGAGAGAGAGAGAGAGAGAGAGAGAAAGAATGTCAAGAGAGGAGAGAGAGAGAGAGAAAAAAAAAGAATGTCCAAGAGAGGGAGAAGAGAAAAGGGAATAGCGAGAGGGGTGGGGGTAAGGGTGGAGGAAGGGGGACGCGAGAGGCAAATATTCCTCTATAAATAATTACATAAATAATTACATTAATCCATCCGCCGGCGTGTCCCCCGCCCACCGCCCGCGATCCCGCCCTCTCGTTCTTCACGGTGGGCGCAGCGGATGCCAGGATCACATCTGTTATGACAAATGTAATAATAACGTTAATTGCCGCCCGGCCGCCCGTGCTAGCCAGATGGAGGTCCGGGCGGCGGGGCAGACGGGTGTAAGAGCGTAAAAACCGGCCGCTCGTTAAGGGCGAAGGATGCTATTGTTTTGGGGACAGTCTCGACCTTACGGGAGCGTGTTGCTTACACCCCGGTGGGCGCGAGGGCGTCGCTGATCCAAGAAGCACAATTAGCACCTTTTAATAATGAGGCAGGTAAATCAATGCGCCATCGCCGGGCGGGACGCGGCGCCGGCGGAGGGTCGGCCGGCCTCCGCGCGCCGCTAACGTTTCCATTAACATAAAGCAAGATAAGCCTCCGCGATACCGGTGCCGCAGCGATCGCCGATTAAAACGAGAGAGAGAAGGAGCTCCGTGTTATCTAAACGATTTAATGGCGGATACCTTACTGGAGATAAATCTAGAGGGACTTATCTAGGCGGGCGAGGGCTGTGACGTCACTGCCCGGGGCGACAATTAGGCGGATCCGCGAAGGCGAATGCGCGAACGCTCCCTCGCCAACCCCCCTCGGGACGGTTTATTAGCTCTCGGCCGCCGCTGTCGGATGTCGGGAGGCTCTCGGGTAATTGTCCCGAGTGCTGGGCAGGGCAGGCGTACGGATCCCTCAAATTGATAAGCATAAACGTCATAAAATCGGTGATTCGACGAGCGTTTTTTTACAACAATCGGAAGACATGGCGGGGCGTTCGCGTAAGGGTTCTCGCGAGGAATGTTTACGTTTTTTGTTTACATGGGAGAGAGAGGAAGGCGAGGTGTCTTTAATGGACTGGATCGTGTGTGATGTAAAGAAAGTAACTGTAAATTGATTTAGGTGTTAGATTTGACTGTTAATAAAGTTAGCAGATGCTGATATGAAGTCGTGGGGGATATTGATCAAGTAGTACTGTATGCGGAAATCATCAGCGTAGAGGATACAAACAGAAGAAATTAGAGATTTGCTGAAGTAGATTCAAGAGTGCACATGTTTTTTTTTTCCTTTTTTTTATTTGATATTAAATATTGTGTAATGAAAATGATTAAATGTTGTGCTTCACTTATGACTGTTAAGATACGTACTACTAGATATATTAATAAAATCAATGATATCCTTGTATACGAAGAAAAGGTCTGAATAATGAAATGGACTAAGCTAAGAAATATAACAAAACGCAAAAAAAACACAAGAAGAAAAAACAAGTTTTGAAGCAGACACGAAAAGCTTGGATAAAAGATAAATAAATAAATAAATAAATAAAAAATAAATAAACATAGAATTGAATACAACTTAAGTTCTTCACAAATTCCATGACATGCTGCCAATACATATATATTTATTTGCAACGTCCATAGTAGCTGTCAAATTATTTATTTGATAATGTATTTATCTAAGCCCCATTCTTTTTTTTAATCAACTTTCATTGTGGTGTCTGGAATACCATTTTTATAGATGTATCTGCATACGCGCTAACGTCCAGCTAAAAAGATAAATGTATTCTTATCATCATCGTCATCGTTATTATTGATACTGTAGATATTGTTTTTACCATTATTATTACCATTGCTGTTAATGGCATTGCTGTTGTTACCATTTTTTTATCATTATTATCATTATTGCTATTATTATTAATGCTATTATCATTGTTATTGTTTTTATTATCATTATTATTTTATTATTATTATTGTTATTATTATTGTTATCTTTATTATTATCATTATTATTATTATTATCATTATTGTTATTATTATTTTTTTACTATTATCATTATTACTATCCATATTAGTATAAGTATTATTATAATCATTATTATCATTAGCATTATTATTATTATTATTATCATTATTATTATTATTCATTATTATTATTATTATTATTATTTAATATTATTATTATTATTATTATTATTATCATTATTATTATTATTTATTATTATTATTGTTGTTGTTGTTGTTAGTAGTAGTAGCAGTAGTATCATTATTATCATGTTATTGTTATTATTGTTGTCGTTATTGTTAATATCATCACTACTTTTTATTACTGTTATCATTATTATTATCATTATCATATAATTATTATCATTACTATTATCATTTATATTATATTTTTATCATTATCATTATTATTATTATTATTACTATTATCGTTATTATTATCATTTTATTATTTTTTTATTTATTATTATCATTATTATCATTATTACTATTTTGTCATTATCATCAATATCATTGTTATTATCATTATCATTATTATTTTCATTATTATTGTTATGATTATCATTATCATAATAATTATTGTCAAAATTGTTATTATCATCATAAACATTATCATAAATAGTATTATTTTCTAATCTTGATTTTGTAATTATCATTATCAAGAGTGCTAGTCGTAGCAGTGGTATCAATATCCTCATTATTACTATCGTTATCAATCTAATATCATTAGACCATTATTGTTGGTATTGACATTATTGATATCATCATCATCATCTTATTAGTATCACTATTATCACTATTATCATCATTATTATCATTATTATTATTGCTATTATTATCATAATCCTTGAGATTCTCCCATTACTACTACTATTATTATTACTATTAGATAAACTAATTTAATTACTATTGATAATCTCAAATTTAAATTAAAGGTACAGTGTCAAATTACTGATAAAATAGGCCTATATATGTAAGAATGAAAAATTTAGAAATGTGGAACTGATAAATAGAAATGAGAAATGAGGAAATAGAATAAGTAGATAGGAATGAAGAATAAACAAATTAGAAGAATAGAAGCAGAATAGATGGATATAAAATAATTAAAATATAAGGTAAAAGAGAATAAAAGGGATGAGAGAATGCGAATGATAATGATAAAAATAAAGAAATGAGGAATAAGAATAAAAAACATGGAATAAGACAGAAAAAACAAGGGGAGAGGAAAAAAATGATAAGGCAAAGAAAGAATAAGGAGGAGACATGCAACAATTTCTTCTGCAATTGCTTTGGATGTTCACTTGATCCTGCAATTTCCAAACATTTGAAGATCATTACTTCGGCTTCAATTCCCTCTTTGCTCTCCTCCTTTTTTCCTTAATTCTCCCATTTTTTATTCTCTTCTCTTTATCATTGTTCTTCCTCTCCCCTTTCGTAATAGTACCATTTTGCTCCTGTTGTTATCGTATTTTGTCTATATTATTGTTATTCTTTTCTCTTTTTTCTTTTCACTCTTTTCTCTCCCCTCTATTAATTCTTGTTTTTTTTTTTCTTTCTTTCTTTATCAATGTCCTTTATCTCTTTCGTTCGTAATAGTACAATTTTCCTCATACAGTTATCGTATTCTTTCCTCTTCTCATTTCCTTCTTTCCTCCCCCCCCCCTTCCCCCTTTTTATCAATGTCCTTCATCTCCTTTTTCGTTTGTAAATGTACCCTTTTGCTCCTATTACTATCGTATATTTTAGATTTATTCCCTACCTCTTTTCTTCTCCTTTCCTCTTCCCCCTTTTTTATTCTTCTCTCTTTATCATTGTCCTCCATCTCCTCTTTCGTAATGGCATCATTTTGCTCCTGTTGTTATCGTATTTTTCCGATATCATAGTCATTCCCTTTCCCTTTTCCTATCTTTCATTCCTCTTCCCCCTTTTTTATTCTTCTCTCTTTATCATTGTCCTCCATCTCCTCTTTCGTAATGGCATCATTTTGCTCCTGTTGTTATCGTTATTTTCCCGATATCATAGTCATTCCCTCCCCCTCTTCATTATCGGATTGGCGGCCACAAGCTCCATACGATCCTGTTATTTAGTGTGATTAGCCAGTCGATTGTTCTAGCTGCTGGCATTGTGTTCCTAATCACCTGTATTATAATCATGGCCGCGACGATTATCATTAAAACAGCTGTATTGTTATCATTATCAATGTTTTAGTCTCGTTGTCACATATATCGTCATGGCGGCTGGACTGGTCCTTGTAATGTAATCGGGTTCAGGGCAGTCATTTGTCTCGTAAACTGTATAACGCACACTTGCACACTCACCTACTTCCATGCAGGAGAGCACACACACACAAACGCACACGGACACACACACAGACACACACACATATTCAAGCACACACACATACACATATATATATATATATATATATATATATATATATATATATATATATATATATATATATATATTATATTACAATATATATATTATATATATTACATATATATATATATATAATATATATATATATATATGCATATATATATATATATATATATATTGTAATTCTTATATATTGTATATATACATATATATATATATATATATATATATATATATATATATATATATAATATATATATATTTATATTATTCATATATGTGTATATATTGTAATGTATATATATATATATATATATAGATAGATAGATAGATAGATAGATAGATAGATAGATATAGATAGACAGATATGAATATGTATATATATATATATATATTATATATATATATATATATATATATATATATATATATGTGTTGTGTGTGTGTGTGTGTGTGTGTGGTGTGTGTGTGTGTATGTGTGTGTGTGGTGTGTGTGTGTGTTGTGTGTGTTGTGTGTGTGTGTGGTGTATGTATGTAAATACATATATACATACATGTATATATATTATATATATATATATATATATATATATATATATATATATATATTGTTGATAGTAGTGATAACTATGAAGATGTAATTATGATTATTGATATAAAACTATCATTACCCTAACTGTCATGATTGTAATATACTAGTGCCAGTAGTATTGAAAATTATTGTAATGATGGTTATCAATAAGGATTATGATGATCAGAATAATCATAGTAATAAAAATAACCAATATAATGATACTGATTATATGATGATGACTCACAACTAAGAATGTCTTCATAATACAAAAACATTTCCTAATACTATTAATACAACAGCCACATGACCAACACTGCATCTAAGAATATCTTCATAATACAAAAACATTTCCTAATACTATTAATCTAATTATATGGTAGTTGTAGTATCTAGCATAATGAAAGTACTAATTCATTTTCTCTTTAAACAGGCCTGGAGAGACCAAGCCGGGAGTCTTCAGCGAAGTAGAAAGTAGAAATATTCTACGTTAAATCTACCTTCTATCTATCTATCTATCTATCTATCTATCATTATTTTGCATATTCCTTTTATCAGTTTACAATCGTTTTATGTATTCCTTTTATCTATGTACTTGTATTTTGCGTATGAGGAAGAGGGTGAAGATGAAGGAGGAGAGAGGAAGAGAGAGGAAGGGCGGGTGGAGAAAGAAAGAATGAAAGGGAAGAGAATAAAGGAGAGAGCTTTGAAATACATCGTTCTGCAAAAGAGAAGATGTAGAGGTACAACCGAGCAACTCGGTGGTGCTTCCTGATAGCCTGTTCTTCCTGCCCTCTCTCTTTCTCTCTCACTCACTCACTCTCTCGCACTCTCTTTCTCTCTCTCACTCTCGCACTCTCTTTCTCACTCACTCGCACTCTCTTTCTCTCTCACTCACTCTCTCCTCTCTCACTCTCTCTCTGACTCACTCACTCTCTGTCTCTCTCTCTCTCTCTCTCACTCACTCCTCTCTCTCTCTCTCTCTCTCTCTGTCTCTGTCTCTCTCTCTCACTCACGCACTCTCTTTCTCTCCTCTCTCTCACTCGCTCACTTCTTGCTCTCTCTTTCCCTCTCTCTCTCTCTCACTTCCTTCTCTCTCTTCTCTTCCTCCTTTTCCCTCTCTCCTTCTCTTTCTTTCTTCCCCCTTCTGTACATACCCGACCTTCCTTCCTCACCGTCTCTTTCCTCCCTTTCTTCCTCCCTGGCCTTCCCTCTTTTTCTCTCCCTCTTCCTCTCTCCTATCTGTCTAACTCCCTTCCTCTCTCCTCCTTTCTCTTCCTCCTCTCTCACTCTTCCTTCCCACCTTCCCTCCTTCCCACCCTCCCTCCTCCTTTCCTCCTCCCTCCTCATTTTTCTCCTCCCTCCCTCCCTCAACCTTTCCCTTCCTCCTCCCACCTTCCCCCTTCCCCCTTCCCACCTTTCCTCCTTCCTCCCCCCCTTCCACCTTCCCCAGTCCTTCCTTTCCCATTCCCACCTTCCCTCTTCCCTTCCCACTTCCCTCCTTCCTTCCCCCTTCCCACCTTCCCTCAACCTTTTCCTCCCTCCTCCCTCTCTTCCTCCCCTCCACCTTCCCCTCTCCTTCCTTCCTCCCTTCCTCCCTCCTCCCCTCCTACCCACCTTCCCCTCCCCTCCTCCCCCTCTTTCCTCCCTCCCAGGAGTCATATTCCTTCCTCCGTTCGTCTCGCACTTTTCTTCATTACCCCAATTTGTCCCGAATGGCTCGGGCGTGTCACCAGCGGCACCTTCATTGCAGGCGATGGTGTCCTAACTCTGTCCCGAAATGATAGGGTCTGGAGGAGGTCATCTGGACGGGATCGCTCTCTCTCTCTCTCTCTCTCTCTCTCTCTCTCTCTCTCGGTCGGTCGCTCGCTCTCGCTCGTCTCTCGCTCTCGCTCGCTCGGTCTCTCTCCTCTCCGTCTCTCTCTCGCTCTCTCGCTCGCTCGCTCTCTCTCGCTCACTCTCTTTTTTTGTCCTCGAGAATTATTGTCCTTCTTTCCTTCCTTCCTATCTTTTCTTTCTTTTTCTTGTTCTTTCTTTCTTCTTTCTTTCTTTCTTTCTCTTTCTTCTTTCTTTCTCTTTCTTTTTTCTTTCTCTTTGTTTCTGATTCTTTTTTTTTTTTTTTGCTTTGTGTTCTTATTCCTGTTTTGGTTTGTTTACTTTTAGATATTCGCTTCTTCGTTCTCCTTCTTCATCTTTTTACTTTTCAAGCTTTCTTCATTTGTTGTTTTTCTATTTCTTCTTTGTCACAAAAAAGAAGAAAAATAAAGGAAGAGGTAGAAGAAGGAAAATACGAAGGGAATAAAGGAAAATGGAGAAGACGAAGAAGAAGAAGAGAATAGGAAAAGACGAAAAAGAAAGAAGAAAGGACGAGGAAAAGACAAAGAAGAATAAAGGAAGAAGAAAAAAAAAACAAAGAAGAAGAAGGAAAGTGGAAAGAGACTAAGAGAGAAAAATAGGAAAAGACGAAAAAGAAAGAACGATGGAGAATTTAAAAAAAAAAAAAAAAAAGATACTCATCAAAATAAAAGTAAAACTAATAAATAAAAAAATCAATTTGGATTCCTCATTTGATCCCGTTGACGTCTCCTCTCTAAGGAAGACGAAAAGTTGTTATTAGAAACAGAACCAATTTCTTTCGAGGCCGTAAAGATTGAGGGTAAAAAGGCAGCGCAACAGGTGGTGGGTAGCACTGTCTCTCTCCCTTTCCTCCTTTCCCCCCTTCTCCTTCCTCCATTTTCTTTCTTTTCTCTTTCTTTTATTTGCCTTTTAGTTTCTCTTTTCTTCGCTTTTTTTTTTTTTTTTTTTTTTTTTTTTTTTTTTACTTCATTCTCTTTCCTTCAACTTTTCTTTCTTTTTTTCTTTCTTTACATCCTCTGTGTCTTAATTCTTATTTTCTTTCCCTCTCCTCTTCGTGTTTTGTTATTATTTTTCTTTTCTGTATTTTTACCTTCATTTCCTTTCTTCGTTTTATTTTTATTTTTGTTTCTCTGTCTCTCTCTTTCTTCCTTTTCATTTCCCATTCCCCACTCCATCCTTTCCATACTCTCCCTCCTCCCTTTCTATCTATCATATTCTATCATTTCCCATTATATTTTCTAATCTTTTATTCATATCCTTTTCGTCCTGAGTCCTTATCCCTCCCTTATCATCTCCCATTTTCCTGTTCCTTCTTTTTTCTTTCTCGTTTCCTCTTTTATTCTGTATGTTCTCTTTCGGTCGCGCAGGATGCATCAGGATTACCCAGAGGAAGAGGTCGCAATAAAACGAAATATTCGTTATTTATGTTTCTGGTCCGTTGTAGCCTCATTTGTCCTTCCCACTCTCCCTCTCTCTCTCTCTCTCTCTTTTCTCTTTCTCTTTCTCTCTCTCCTCTTTTTTTCTCTCTCTTTCTCTTCTCTCTCTCTCTTCTCTCTCTCTCTCTCTTTCTCTCTTCCTCTCTCTCTCTCTCTCTCTCTCTCTCTCTCCGTCTCTCTCTTTCTCGTTTTCCCTTTTCTCTCTCTCTCTCTCTCTCTCTCTCTCTCTCTCTCTCTCTCTCTCTCTCCTCTCTCTCTCTCTCTCTCTCTCTCTCTTCTCTCTTTCTCTTTCTCTCTCTCTTCTCTCTCTTCTCTCTCTCTCTTCTCTCTCTTTCTCTCTCTCTCTCTCTCTCTCTCTTCTCTCTCTCTCTCTCTCTCTCTCTCTCTCTCTCTCTCTCTCTCTCTCTATCTATCTATCTTTCTCTCTCTCCTCTCTCTCTCTCTCTCTCTCTCTCTCTCTCTCTCTCTCCTCTCTCCTCTCTCTCTCTCTCTCTCTCTCTCTTTCTATCTATCTATCTATTTATCTCTCTTTCTTCTCCCCTCTTCTCTTTATTTATTTATTTTTCTCTCTATTTTTCGTCTTCCTATTCTTCTCTCCTCTTATATTCCTTTCTCTCCTCTCTCCTTTCTCTTCTTTCGTCTTTTCTTTCATCTCGTCTTCTTCCTTCTTCCCCCCTTTTCTCTTCTTCTCCTCTACCTTTCTCCTTTTCCATCTGTATCGCCTTCCTTCTACCCCTTCCGCTCCCACTACCTCCCTTTCCCTTTCCTCTCCTCGTCCATCGCCTTCCTTTTCCTCTACCCTTCCGTATTGCTTCTCCTATTCTCCCCGTGTGCCCCTTCCTCTCCTCGTAGCCGTATGCTCATCCTCTCTCTCCTTCTCCATATCGCCCCTTCTCTCCCCGTCTCCATATTGCTTCCCCCTTCTTCACCCCCTATTCTATCCCCGCCATCCCTCTCTCTCTCCTTCCCTTCCTTATTCCCCATACTGTTTCCTTCCCTTCCCCTACGCCATCTCTCTCCCTCTCCCTCCCCCTCTCCACCATCTCTCTCCCTCCTTCCCTTCCCTCTCCCCATCTCCACCATCTCTCTCCCTCCCTCCCTCCTTCCCTACCCTATTCCCATACTGCCCCCCCTCTCTTCCTTCCCTTCCCCTCTCTACCCCGCCATCCCTCTCCACCCCATTCCCCAAGTTCAAAATATTCTTATGTAATTCGGTGGTAGTTTAGTCCTGTTTTGAATCGGTGGGGGGTAGTATAATGGCCACGTCTGTATGGTAAGGAAGGGAGAAAAGAAGGAGAAGAGGAGAGAAGAAGGGGGGGGGAGAAGGAAGAAGAAGACGAGATGTAAGAGAGAAAGGAAAGGAACGGAAGGGAGAAAGGGAGAAGGGGTTTAGGGTGGGAAAAGGGAAGGGAGAAGGAAGGTAAAGGATGGAGAGAGGAATTTAATAGGAAGAGAAGAGAGAGGGAGAAGAGGGAAGGGAGAGGGAATAGAGGAAAGGAGAGGGAAGGTAAAAAAGGGAGAGGAGGAAATTGAATGAAGAGGGAGAGAGAGGAAAGAGGGGAAGGGAGGGAATGGGGATGGGGGAAGGAGGGATGGGAAGAAAAGGTAAAGGAGAGAGAGGAGGAATAGAAGATAAAGGGAGAGATAAGAAAGGAAGGAAGGGAAATGGACTTGGGGAAAGATGAATGGGGGAGAAGGATGGAAAGAATAAAACAAACAAAAAGAGGGATGGAGTGAAGGAGGGAGATGAAAGAAAGGAGGAAAGGAATGAAACAAAAATGATGAAGAGCAAAAGGAAGATGAAAGAAAGAGGAGGCAAAGGGACTAGGGGGAAAGAAACAGAGAGAATGAGAAATTAAGGAGAGAAATGAAAGAAATGGAAGTAGTGAAATGAGAAAAGGAAGAGTTTAAGTACTAATCCTACCCTCCCCCCTCCCTCCACCTCCTTCCTCCCCCCTCCCTCCTCCACCTCCTCTTCCCATCCTCCTCTCCCCCTCCCCCATCCTCCCCCCTCACCTCCTCCTTCCCCCAATCCTCCTCTCCCCCCTCCCCCCTCCACCTCCTCCTTCCTCTCCCCATCCTCCCCCCCACCTCCTCCTTCCTCCCTCCCCCCCACCCTCCTCCTACCCCCCCCCCACCGATCCCCCTCCCTCTTGTGTCCTGCTGACTTTCAACTGCGTCATTCAATTACAGAGATGATCGTCCACCTCACGATTATGGGACGCCATTTATCAGATGTCAACTGCCGGGAGACGAACAAGGGGGCCCCGGGGGAGGTGGGGGTGGGGGTAGTGGGAGAGGGAGGGGTAGGGGAGAGGGAGGGGTGGGTGGGGGGATGGGTGGGAGTGGGGAGAATAGGAGAGGGGAGGAAAGGGGTGAGGGGGAGTGGGGAGAATAGGAGAGGGAAGGAAAGGAGGGTGGGGAGTGGGGAGAATAGGAGAGAGACAGGAGGGTGGGGAGTGGGAGAATAGGAGAGGAAGGAAAGGGGGTGTGGGGAGGGGCGAATAGGAGGGGTGGAAAGGAGGGGGAGTGGGGCGAATAGGAGAGGGGAGGAAAGGAGGGTGGGGAGTGGGGAGAATAGGAAGGGGGAGTGAGGGGGAGAATAGGAGAAGGAAGGAAAGGAGTGAGAGGGAGAGGGGAGAATAGGAGAGGGAGGGGTGGGTGGGGAGAGGGAAGGGGTTAGGAGGAAAAGGAAGGATAGGAGAGGGAGGGAAAGGAGTGAGTGGGAGAGGAGGAGAGGGAAGAATAAGAGATGGAGAGGGTGAGGGAGAGAAGAGAATAGGAGAGGGAGGCAGGGGAGGGGGTAAGGAGAGACAGGAGAGGAGGGTAAGGACGGGAGAAAGGAAGAGGGAAGAGAGGATAAAGAAAAGAATGGAGGTAAAGAAGGAGAGAGAATAGAAATAGGTAGAGGAAGAGGGGAGAATCCGCAAACAGGCAGAGGAAAGAAGAGAGATAGAAAAGGGAGAGACGGAGAAAAAAAAAAACGAGAAATAGTAGATGGAGGAGAGAAAGTAGAATTGGATAGGTAGAAGAAAGAAGGGATAGAGGACAAGGTGGCGGTGGGGGGGGGAGGTCCAAGCGAATCAACAGGAAACAAAAGCGAAGCAGGTTGCGCGATTACGAGTGTTGCCAGACGAAGCGCCCGCCATTATCGCGCCAAACTTTCGTCGCGCAGTCGCAGAAAGACAATAAATCCTGAACAGATGCCGGGATCGCTGCTAATTCATTGAATAATAACTTCCCTTTGGATAATTCACACGTAGAAATTGATAAAAAACGAAGAAGAAACTGATCCCAAACAGGATAAACACCTGGAAAGACCGCGGGAGGAAGCGCTAGCCAACAGTCGGGAACAGGACTTTAAAATTAAAGAACTATAAGTCTCCTCCAAGTGACACTTAATGCAACACTAACCGTGTGATGGCAGGGTTGCCAACTCTCGATCTAAAAGGCGCTCTATTCGCTTCGTATAGGAGGCGAAAGTCGCTAGATAAAGTCGTTCTTTTCACTTTCCTTCGAAGGTAGCGAAAAGTTGCTAAGGGAAATAAAAAGCGAGCTAAAATAGGAGCTAGCAATACAGACAAAATAATCTTCCGATTTACATTATATCATCCCAGATAATCCACCGGTAATTCCCCAAATCGCACAACTAAGAAGGCGCTAAGGCCCACCCGAAGCCGCTAAATCTAGCAACAAAATCGCTAAATTGGCAGCTCTGATACATGACGAGCTGGAGGATAATGACGCGTTCGGGTTTCCGTCCCTGACTCAGGCTTAGGGTTGAGGAGTGATCTACGAGCTCTTTGATGGCCGAAGTCAGGAAGCGGGGAGAGGATTCGAACGTGGCGGAGGAACATATATTCCTATCTGTATCCGGTGCCAGGCGGAGGAGGGGGGGGGCGGCGGCCTCATTCAATGGGGCTGATTTCATTATCCTAGGTGAGAGAGAGGATGTGTGTGAGTGTGTGTGTGTGTGTGTGTGGTGTGTTGTGTGTGTGTGTGTGTGTGTGTGTGTGTGTGTGTGTGTGTGTTGTGTGTGTGTGTGTGTGTGTGGTGTGTGTGTGTGTGTGTGTGTGGTGTGTGTGTGTGTGTGTGTGTGTGTGTGTGTGTGTGTGTGTTCATCTGTATTCATAATTATGATCAAACTCATTAAATTGTGAGCCAATAATAATCGAATGATTATTTCAGATAAGAAAAACAAAAACAAAATTATTCCTAATAACCCCTAATTACATTCCACTGTAATAAACTTTATTCAAGGTAATTATGTTACAGAAAAAAAAAACATATGCAAATTATGTAAATATATCAAATAAAAATGAAGTACATGTGAATTTGATTGAAAATATCCTTATTATCCTTCCCCTCTCTTTTCTTCCTCTCTCTCTGTGCCTTTACCCTTTCCCCGCTATCTCTCTTCTTTCTCCTTTCCCTCTCTCTCTCTCTTTCTCCTTTCCTCTCTCCCTTACTTTCCCTTCACTTCTTTCTTTTCTCTCTCTCTCTCTCTCTCTCTCTCTCTCTCTCTCTCTCTCTCTCTCTCTCTCTCTCTCTCTCTCTCTCTCCCCCCCCCCCCCCTCCTCTCTCCCCTCCCCCCCTCTCTCCCTCTCCCCCTCTCTCTCTCCCCTCCCCCTCTCTCTCCCCTCCCCCCTCTCTCTATCCCCCCTTTCACTCTCTCTCCCTCCCCCTCCATCTCTCTCTCCCCTTCCCCCCTCTTCTCCCCCCCTCTCTCTCCCCTCCCCCTCTCCCCCTCCCCATCTCTCTCACCCTCCCCCCTCTCTCTCCTCTCCCCCTTCTCTCTCCTTCTCCCCCCCTCTCTCTCTCCCTCCCCTCTCACTCTCCCCTTCCCCTCTCTCCCCTCTCTCTCCCCTCACCTGCATCCCCTCCCCCTCTCTCTCTCCCTCCCCCCCCCCTTTCTCTCTCTATATCCCTCTCCCCCCCCTTTCTCCCTCCCTTTCTCTCTCTATCCCTCTCTTCCCCCCCCCCTCTCTCTTCCCCTTTCCCCCCTTCTCTCTCCCCTCCCCACCCTCTCTCTCTCCCCTCCCCTCTCTCTCCCCTCAACCCCCCCCTCTCCCTCCCCCCCCCCCTCTCTCTCCCTCTCCCCCTCCATCTCTCTCCCCTCCCTACCTTTCTCTCCCTTCCCCTCCATCTCTCTCTCCCCTCTCCCCCCTCTCTCTCCCCTCACCTGCATCCCCTCCTAACCAACAGCAATCAATAAGTTGCGTCGTTACTCCTTTCTCGATAGATAAATCGATGGTAGAAAGTCATTGCTCATTCTTCGTGTGTGGTCTTTGTTGGTTCTCTTTCTTTTCTTTTCTTTTTCTTTTTTACTTTTCTTATTTTGCGTTGTCTTATATTGTGTCTTTTCTTCTCTTCCTTCGTCTTTTTTTCTGCGTCTTTCTTGTTTCTCCTTCTAATATTTGTCTCTGACACTTTCTATTTTTTGTTTTTTGTTGCTTATATTTTGTACAAAAGCTTTTGTACTCTCTCTCTCCCTTTCTTTCTGTTTTTCTTTCTCTCTCTTTCTCTTCTTTCTCTCTCTCTCTCTCTCTCTCTCTCTCTCTCTCTCTCTCTCTCTATCTATCTATCTATCTATCTTCTTTCTTTTTCTTTCTTTCTTTCTTTCTTTCTCTCCTCTCTCTCTCTCTCTCTCTCTCTCTCTCTCTCTCTCTCTCTCTCTCTCTTCTCTCTCTTCCTCTCTTTATCTCTCTCTCTCTCTCTCTCTCTCTCTCTCTCTCTCTCTCTCTCTCTCTCTCTCTCTCTCTCTCTTCTTTTTCTTTCTCTCTGATTTTTATTCCGAAAACAATAAGATTATAGCTGAACAAAGAAAGTACAAATTTAATAACAAATAAGTAATATGAATAACAAAATGATATGATGAAAATTAATTAACAAAAAAAAAAAGAAAAAAGAATTCTACCAACACATTGAAATGTTTCGGTTCTTTTTCCTTTCCTCACCCTTTATCTACTCTCTCTCTCTCTCTCTCTCTCTCCCTCTTACTCCTCTCTCTCTCTCTCTCTCTCATCTCTCTATATATATATATATATATATATATATATATATATATATATATATGTATATGTCTGGTCTCTCTCTATCTCTGTCTCTCGACCAATCTTCTCTCTCTCCATCTAATCTATTCTATCTCCATTCATCCCCATCCTCTATCTCTCTCTCTCTCTCCCTCTTCAAAGTTCGTGCCGCACAGCCTCTCTGAGAAGACAGATCGGGAGCAGGTGTGGGATCTCAGCAGGGGAGGGAAGGAGGGGAAGTATAGGGATGGGGGAGGGTAAAGGGGAGAATGAGGGGTGAGGGAGGGGGTGGAGTATGAGGGGCAAGGGAGGAAAGAGGGAAGAAGGGGATGTGGGGGGTAAAAGGGGAGAATGAGGGGTGAGCGGGTGGAGTATTGCAAAGGAGGGGTGGAGTATGAGGGGCAAAGGGGGTAAAGGGGGAGAATGAGGGTAGGGTGGAGGGGGTGGAGGAAGAGGGGTCAGGAGGGGTGGAATATGAGGGGTGAGGGAGGGGTGGATATGAGGGTGAGGGGGGGGTGGAGAGAGGGTGAGAGGGTGGAGTAAGAGGGGTGGAGGAGGAGTATGAGGGTGGAGGTGGTGGAGATAGGGGTGAGGGAGGGGTGGAGGGGAGGATAAGGGGTGAGGGATGTGGATAGGTGGTAAAGGGAGGGAGAGGAAGAAAAGGTGGAGAGGGCTTGTGGAATGAGGAGGGAGGGAGCGAGGGGGAGGAGGAGTATAGGGTTGTGGGGGAGTTCTGAGGAGGTTGGGGGGATAAGAGGACGGTGAGGGAGGAGGAGGAGGGAGAGGGAGGGGGAGGGTTGCTACTACCCATCGCTTCGTCATAAATTAGGCCTTCGGTTTGGGTAGGAAGGTGGGCACGGGGATGGCCACTCTCTCTCTCTCTCTCTTTCTCCTCCTCTCTCTCTCTCTCTCTCTCTCTCTCTCTCTCTCTCTCTCTCTCTCTCTCTCTCCTCTCTCTCTTTCTCTCTCTCTCTCTCTCCCTCTCTCTCACTCTCCCTTCTCTGTGTGTGTATTGTCCTCACTCCTCACTCACACTCTATCTCTCTGTCTGTCTGTCTCCTCACTCACTGGAATGGGAGAGATGGGGGCAGGGTTATACAGGGGTTAAGGAGTACGTAAGGTTGGTTAGATAAAGAGGATATGGATGATAGATTAAATGAGGAAAACAGGGAAAGATTAAAAGAAGATAGCAAAATAGTTCATAAAACAGTTAATAATCTGCTACCTTATTCTTGAAAATAAAGAGCATCGGAATGGGTGTCTCGATACCACCCCCTCCCCCCTCCCATCTACAAAAGAGGTTATTTAACGTGCTGCCACTTTAATCACTCTGCAAAAAGGAAGAAAATACTCTTCACAACAAGTAACCGCAAAAAATGTAAGAAAAAGTTGACAAACAGTCTAACAGGTTCAACAAACCTTATTATTATACCAGTCAGTATCGGAGAGAGAGAGAGAGAGAGAGAGAGAGAGAGAGAGAGAGAGAGGAGAGAGAAGAGAGAAGAGAGAGAGAGAGAGAGAGAGAGAAGTTAAGATGGTGGGAAAGGCATACAGACACTAAGAGAAAGACGACGACACATAAACACAAAAATGATAGAAAATGAAAGAGAAATGTAAATCGAAGCGGAAAAGGAAAGGAGACATATAGACAACATGAAAGACAGACAAAAAAATCCATAAATACACACAAAGCAGGAGAGAGATAGTGAGTGTATGTGTGAGAGAGAGAGTTAGAGAAAAAGACAGACAAACAGATAAGTAGACAGAGAGAGAGGAAGTTGACAGAGCACCGTGCCAGCGACTAATCAGCCCACGAATAGGCGAGGGAGTCCCCCAAGGGCGTTTATTAGGACCTATTCTCTCTGCTGATTAACATCGAAAGCTTGGGTGTTCATTGTGAAGGATCTGAGGCCGGTTGGATTCGCTCCTGTGGCGAGGGGGCGGGAAGGAGGGAGGAGGGGAAGAAGGGAGGGAAGAGGAGATAGGAAGGGAGGGTGGAAGGAGATGTAAAGAGGGGAGAAGAAAATGGGGAAAGGGAAAAAGGTGAGGAATAGGGAGAGGGAAGAGAAGTGAGGAATGGGGAAAGAGGGAAAGAGGGAAAGGAAGAGGGGGAGGAAAATGAAGGATAGGATGAAAAGGGAATTAAGGGTATAAGGATAGGGGGATAAGGGTGTAGGGGGAAAGGGAGAGGGAGAAGAGAAGAAAAGTGGGATTGGGAGATAGGAGAGGAAGGGATATGGGGAGAAGAGAAGAGAGGCTGGACGGTGTGAGGAAGAGGGGAGAATAAGGAGACGGAAGGTATGGGAAGAGAGAAGAGGGAAGGGATATGAGGAGACGGGGAGAAAAGGCAGAGGGAAAAGGTAAAACAGAAGTAGAAGGGAGATAGAGAGAGGGGGAAGGACGAGGGATGTGGAGCGAGAGGTGAAGTATAAACGAATGAACAAGAGATACATGGAAATAGAAGGATGGGGAAATTCCTAACAAAGGGAGATAGGTTTAGATTTGCAGTTAATAGACAATATGCAGTATAATGTCATAGCAACAGCGTTAAAGTGATTCTTAACTATTACTTATGCAGTGTATGAATGTATTTATATACAATACATAGTATCCACATACACGCGCTCTATACATCACCTTAACGATCCGACAACTTAATAGCATTAATGTTACGTCATTCCACAATCCACAAGCCACAGTCCATAGCAATTTTCCTCCGACTCGTCTCATTACCGTTGTTATTATAATCGCCGACCCGCTGTTCTCTCGTCCGCTCCTCGTTCATCACAAGTCGTTCCGAGATACGACTTCGGGGAGAGAGAACGACCTGAGAACAGCCTCGTTTTCTTCTCCTTGGAATCGCGTCTTTGGAATGGATGGCGAGTGAGGGTGCGAAGGAGCGAGCAATCCTCTGGTCTGGCTTCTTCCTTTCTTTCATTTTCTATTTCTATTTCTATCTAACTCTCTTTACATAGATGATGGATGGAGGAAAGTGAGCAGAAGAGAGGAGAGAGAGAGAGAGAGAGAGAGAGAGAGAGAGTGAGAGTGAGTGACCGTGAGTGAGTGAGTCAGAGAGAGAGAGAGAGAAAGAGAGAGAGGGGGCAACAGTTAGTGATGCAAAGACATGAGACAGAATTAGCTTCAATTTCCGTTTGTTCCCAGAATGGTGATATTCATTATCAGCTGTGATAGCGAAACTATTCCTGTTGTTCTGCTTACTAATCTCCACCTCTGTGTGCAAGTGAATGGCGCTGGGATTCAGATTACCATTCCACTGAGCAGCGCGCGGGAATCAGAACGCATTCAGTGAAGTTGAGCTCTAAAACAACATATCATCTGCATTGCAATCTAGAGTGAGAAGAAGAGGAATGAGAGGATAATAGTAATATCTAAGAGCGCACGAAGATAGTATGTCGAGAAAAAAAATAATTTTAATGATAGAATGAGATATAATGCATACTACTTAATAACTGTAAATCATTACTAGAAATGATTATTACGATGTCAGAACTTCACCGTATATAGTTA
>NW_020869223.1:661187-668687 GCF_003789085.1 Penaeus vannamei
CCCTTTTTTTTCCCCTCTCTTCTCTCCCCCCTTCTTCCCCCGTTCCCCCCTTCCCTCTCTCCTTCTGTGTACTTTTTCCCCCTCTCTCTCTCCCCTCTTCCCCCCCTCTCTCTCTCCCTCCTCCCCCCCCTCTTCTCCCTCTCCTCCATCCTCTCTCTCCCCTCTCCCCTCTCCCCCTCTTCCCTCTTCCCTCTCCCCCCTCTCTCTCTCCCTTTCCCCCCTCTTTTCTCTCCCCCTCTCCCCCCTCTCTCCCCTCTCTCTCCTACCCTATCCCCCCTTCTCTTTCCCCCTCTCCCCCTCTCTCTCTCCCCTCTCCCCCCTCTCTCTCTCTCCCCTCTCCCCCTCTCTCTCTACCCTTTCCCCCTCTTTCTCTCCCCCTCTTCTCCCTCTGTGTACTTTTCCCGATCTGGCGACCCGTCCATATATTTCATTTTACCATCAAAGGACGTCGCTTAAACCTCGCTCTGCGCTCACGTACCCACACGGACTCGCAAATATCCACGCCGGCCGATGGATCTCCGTTGCGAATTGTAACCCTGGAGGGAAGTTTGGCAAATTGCGTGTGGCGTTGGGGCGTGAAGAGGAGGGGTTAGGGGGAGGGGTGGAGGGGGAGGGGAGGGGAAGGTGGTGTGGTTGGGTGAGAGGGGGAGAGAGGGGGGGGGAGGTTTTACGGCGCCGTAGGAAATACATTTGAGCGCCATTTCCACAAATGCTATGCTGTCCGGCGGTGATTCTGTTTCTCTTTCCTCTTTCTTTCTCTTTTTTCTATCTCCCCCCCTCTCTCTCTTTTCCTCCACCCTTCCTCCTCTCCTCTCTCTTTTCCTCTCCCTCCTTTCTTTTTCCATTTCTCATCTTCCTATTTACTATTCATTCCACCTCTCTCTCTCTCCCTCCCTCCCTCCTCTCTCTCTCTCTCTCTCTCTCTCTCTCTCTCTCTCTCTCTCCTCCCTTTCCTCCCTCCTCTCTCTCTCCATCCCTCCCTCCCTCCCCCTCTCTCTCTCTCCCTCCCTCCCCCTTCCCTCTCCCTCTCTTTATCTGTCTTCGTCTATTCCCTTTCCATAACCAGCGAAAGAGGATTTCCAGCTGCCTACAAGGGGCGTGGATACACAACGCATATATAACACAGACATAAAATGCGGTCGAACGGCATATACTCGTAGATAAGAATCTCGTTCGCCGCTCGTTCAGGAGATAGAGAAGTCCATCGCAGTTTATTATGTAAATATAAACATATTCTTTCCCCCGATAACGCGAATAAAACCGGCTTGGTTATTATGTCCGCATCGGGTTAGTGCCCGTTTTATGGGCGACTAATGGTCAAAAAAGTTTTGTTTCTCGCTTTTGAAGTCTCTGTCTGTCTGTTTGTGTTTCTGTCTGTATGTATGCATGGCTGTCTCTCTGTCTGTATGTATGCATGGCTGTCTTTCTGTCTGTATGTATGCATGGCTGTCTTTCTGTCTGTATGTATGCATGGCTGTCTTTCTGTCTGTATGTATGGCATGGCTGTCTGTCTGTCATGGCTGTCTGTATTGTATGCATGGCTGTCTTTCTTCTGTATGTATGCATGGCCGTGTCTGTTATGGCATGTGCTGTCTGTCTGTGTGTATGCATGGCTGTCTTTCTGTCTGTGTGTATGCATGGCTGTCTTTCCATGGCTGTCTATATATGCATGGCTGTCTTTCTGTCTGTATGTATGCATGGCTGTCTTTCTGTCTGTATATATGCATGGCTGTGTCTGTATGTATGCATGTGTCTGTCTGTATGTATGCTGTCTTTCTGTCTGTATGTATGCATGGCTGTCTTTCTGTCTGTATGTATGCATGGCTGTCTTTCTGTCTGTATGTATGCATGGCTGTCTTTCTGTCTGTATGTATGCATGGCTGGTCTGTATGTATGCTGTCTTTCTGTCTACTTTCTGTCTGTATGTATGCATGGCTGTCTTTCTGTCTGTATGTATGCATGGCTGTCTTTCTGTCTGTATGTATGCTGTCTCTGGCTATGTATGCATGGCTGTCTTTCTGTCTGTATGTATGCATGGCTGTCTTTCTGTCTGTCAGTTTGTATGTATGTCTGTCTCTTTATATTCATTTCGTTCTTCTCGGTCTGTATGCCGTAGATGTCTGATAAAAATCTCTTTGTCTGTCAGTTTATACGATGTTTGCACTGCTCTTTGTCCCTTCTTTCTCCCCTCATATTGTCTGCTTGCCTATTCTTGTGCGCCTTTCATTCTGTTTGTCTGCTTCTCTCTTTCCTTTTATCTGCCTGTCTTTGTATCTCCCCATCCGCATCTTTTATTATCTTTCTATTCACGTTTATCTCGCTTTCTCTCTCTCTGTCTGTCTCTCTGTCTGTGTCTGTCCCTGCTCTCTCTCTCTCTCTCCATCCTTTAGAATGATTTATTGCTATGTCATTTCGTAAGATGACGAAGCACATAACTAATAATAACAACAAGAAAAACATCAGCAAAAATCTGGTCACATGTGAACAAATGTTTGCGTGGTTTTATGAACAAAGTGTACAAATCGTTACCCAAAGCATGCATGAATGGATGCAGTTCAACTAAACGGTGCAGAAAAAAACAAATTCATTGTTTGGAATAAAAAGAAGAAAAAAAATCTGAAAAAACTCTCTGGATTTACGAAACAACATGTATAAATATCCATATTACGAACTTATGTAGTCCATGCATTTACACAACTGGCGCTCCTCTTCCAAACGGCGACGCGCGACAAATAAATTTACGTAAAAACAAAATGAAAATTGCAGCGAAGTTTAAGTGATAAAATAATAAATGTATAAAACATCCAAATAACAAGGAAAATGAAAGAAATGATGCGCGGGTTTAGGGGAGGCACAGCAGGCGCCCCCCCCCCCTTCGGCTCCCCAGAAAGAGAAAGGCGAACCGACCCGCCGGAGGTCTCCCGGGACGCCAAGGAGATCGACCACAGCGTCATAGAATTAATATTAATCCGCAATTGAGACGACACTTGGGCGCCGCAGACACGAAGCGCCACTTCCACCGCGTTGGCGTCGCAAGTGGAATGTCCCGATGTTCAGAGTGCAGCGGTGCCAAGTGCTTTCCGTGTCTGACTCTCCTGACTGAGCGCCGGTGCTGGTGTTCAGGCGACCGGCCGGCGTCCCCCTCGGCGCCCTCCGAGTAAAAGGCCCTTCCCACACACACGGATTCTTAGCTCACACTAGAGAGAAGCAATGCGGTTGGTTGCGGTTGCTCGGTGCGAGTGTGGCTGCATAAGGCACCTATGGAAGCTTAAATTCCAATTCCTTCTGTTGTCTGTATACGTATTCAGTTAGAATATTAAAAATTCCAATAGCACAAAACTAGCACTAATTTGAAAATGACGATCAATTCATATTCAATAATAAAAACAGAAAAAATAGCACGACCATTTGCTATTGCGTTGGTGTGCGGCCGTCAAGCAGCCGCGGATTGGTGCATGCACACGTGGCGACCGCTGACGAGGCGGGAAATCGGCAGATGCAATTCCCGGACACTCTGGCGCCGACGCCTCGAGAGACGGCCACATCGCGATCAGCATCTAGACCTCCACATCGTGCCCAAAGGACGCATCTGAAGCGAGACCGACTGATCAAGTTATATCAAAGTTCAAAATGATCAACGCAATGTCCTAAGTTCTGCTGCCACTCTTGTGCTTGCATTCTGCCAGGAAAAGCTCAGCTTCCGCTGCGAGGGCGCGGCCGAACGCCACGTCATTCAGAGATCCGATAGCGGACTACGACGCCATCGCAGGATCGGATCTCCGTCGTAAGTCGAGGACCCTCTGAACCCTCACACTGGCGCAGCACGGGACGCGAGCACCATCTGGCGGCGGAGGGAGAGTTAGGGACAGCGGGGCGGGGAGGGCTCGGCCTCCCTTGACCCCGAATGGCTCGCGAGTTGAAGCCCTTGGGGGGGGGGGTCCAGTCGTTGTAGGGGGGGGGGAGTTTCCAGTCGTTGTGTGTGTGTGGGGGGGGGTTGCCCGCGGGTGAGTGGGTTTGTGTGTGTGTTTGTTTGTGTATTTTGTGTGTGTTTTTTTTTTTTTTTGTGCGTGCGTGGGTGTTATCTACATGTATGCATGTCTGTGTGTGTGCGTGCGTGTCTGTGTGTGTGCGTGCGTGGGTGTTTGTATGCGTGTGTGTGTGTGTGTGTGTGTGTGTGTGTGGTGTTCCCTCCTCCCCCTCTCTCTCTATCTCTCTCAATCATACACAGAATGAAGCTTCGATCAACTGCCATGACAACGTATTCCCAAAAACAAAATATTCCTTTGGATTTATTTATTCAATAATTTCAGTTCATTCCTTATTTGTTTGTATTTCATTCGCTTCAAGACATCATTTTACGACTCAGACTTAAGAGTATTTATCTCTAAATTCGTCTTATTTGCTTTCCTAATATCATTCATATATTATCTTAATAAATATATTCCCTTCATATGATTTTTCCTTTTTAAGCAAAAAAAAAAAAAAAAAAAAAAAAAAAAAAAAAAATATATATATATATATATATATATATATATATATATATATATATATATAATATATATATATATATATATATATATATATAATGACTATGACAGTGGCAATTGCACTGAACCGCATTCATGTTCGCACATTTCGAATACATCGTCGGAGACACATGGCAAAAATAATAATGCATTTTGACGAAGATATATTCGCGACCGGTTAAGACACCGCTTGTGTTGTGAAGATATTCTTTCTCATTTATAACTTTTCTACAGTGATGTACTATAAAGAATCATGATTATGATAATCATAATGATAATGATGAAGATAAAGAATCATCCCATAATGATGAAGATAAGAATCATCATCATAATCATCAATATTATCATCATCGTAATTGTAATAATAATAATAGTGATAGTGATAATAGTAACGACAGCGATAACAAGAATGATAATAATAAAGATAAGGACAACAATCAAAATACAGGTAACAATGGTGGTAATAAACAATAATGATAATTTCGTTGTGATTACTATCATTATCGATGTTCTTGTTATATCATTGACATCATCATTATCATTATCAGGAGAATAATGACCATTACCTCCACTACCACCACCATCATCATCATCACATCACCATCATCATCACCATCATCACCATCAATATCAACGCTATTCAGTAAAAGAGAGAGAAGAGAGAGAGAGAGAGAGAGAGAGAGAGAGAGAGAGAGAGAGAGAGAGAGAGAGAGAGAGAGAGAGAGAGAGAGAGAGAGAGAGAGAACATTGGAATCATAAACCCACCCATTTTACTTTTACACGCAAGCCATTTTCGCAATTCAAAAAGAGTTATATTACTGGCCTACATTTTAATTTTTTTAACGACATCTGATATATAATTTTGTAAAGAGAAGCACAATGGAAAAAGACAAGTTACGTAAGAACAATTATCACATTAATATGAAGTTGTTTTTTTTCATTAACCTGGATTTTTTTTTTTTTTTTTTTTTTTTTTTTTTTTTTTTTTTTTGCATCAGTACTCATCTAAGTGTTATTGTTAAAGGTATATATGGTATTGATTTTATTCTTATTTCTGTTTAGTTTTTACTGCTGTTATTATTATATTATCATTATTATTATCCTTTTATGCCTATTATTACTACTTCTGTTATTACTATAATTATCATAATCATTATTATTATCATAATGATTGTTATTGACAGTTATTATATGTTAATGTTAATGATAATACTGATAATGACATTGATAACAAAATAAAAATGACATTAACAATAATAAAATAAAATAATAGTAATAAATGAAAAAGTAATAATGGCAAGAACAACAATTAATAATTGTAATAATATAGCAACAACAAAGTCCAAAAGAGATCAGTTGTCTCCTACACACAGCCATCAAATCACTTGAACGGGGGGGGGGGGGGGGGGGGGGGGGGGGGGGGACACGGCAATCCCGGCGTAAGGGGAAAATATCGGTTTTCCGGTTATAATATCTTTGTTTTCACCGAAGTGAATAATATTACACAATGTGTATTAGTATTTGATGCTTCTATACTGTTTTTATAATAATGATGTCTGCCGTAGTTTTTTATGTTTATGTTCGGCGACGCGAAAAATATTCAAAATTTGTAAATGACATCAAAATTATGAATAGTATGACAATTTCCTCTTGATGACAGATTATAGACACGAAAAACTATCTTCATGAGCATTTTCATACACGTAGCTCAAGTGACAACAATTGTATTACACCGCAAATTATTACCTTTTTACGAGCTTTGCGAATCTGCTATAAATTTATTTGAGAGAATGAATGCATGATTATGCTCAGATAACAGAGGCGAGAGTGTAAATCGGTCCATTACTGCCAACGTCATTTAAAATTTTATACACAAAAATAGTTTTGAGATACAGCCACTTTCCTATAAACATCTGCAATACTCCATGCAAATCACTCCAAGATCAACCAAATCCAAATATGTACTTACGTACGTCCCCGCGCACTCATGGGAGGCGCCTAGGCCTAGAGGCATCGCGCAGCTGGCTCTTATCTCCCTCTCCCCTGCCTGCTTATCACCGTCCCGAGGTTGATCACTGATACACTTATTCAAGGCATTCTGGCGTTTGCTTCAGCTATTGCCTTTCTCTTTCACTTACACATGGCACTGACACTTATCACAATACAAAAGAAAATCAAAATACACAAAAAATACTCATTTGCGAGCAACATGTTGGCGCGACGAACATGTAATAACCCCTAAGTCAAAAGTCGCACTGCCCCTCGTTCCTCGGCTGCACTGTTAGCTTTGTTCGCTCAGTAAACACTGCCCAAACTATCGTACAATGATATTAGTAGACCAAAAACAACAAACAAAGAAGTACAAACGAAGCCTAAGCAAAAAATGGGCGTGTCATCAGTGAGGGAATTTAAATGCCTGGCCATTTAAATACGCCATTATACGGGTGGCAGAAAGGCCGCCCGGACGCCCAAAGCTATGATGTTGCCATATATGGTTTGAGAAAAACGATTATTTTTCATCTAATTGATGAAATGGCCACCGTAAATCAAGGTAAATCCAAGCGTAAAGTGAAGTAAATCCTGGCATGAAGCGAGTAAATCCAAACGAGAGAGAGAGAGAGAGAGAGAGAGAGAGACAGAGAGAGAGAGAGAGAGAGAGAGAGAGAGAGAGAGAGAGAGAGAGAGACGAGAGAGAGAGAGAGAGAGAGAGAGAGAGAGAGAGAGAGAGAGAGAGAAAGAAAACATCCCCGAAGTCAAGACCGAAGTGATTTTCCTTCCCCTAACCATGGCAGAAAAAAAGAAAAATGGCAAATGAAGTTCCTGAAGACCAAGCGATAGTTCGACAATCCAAACAACCAAAACAACGAAGAAGAGAGAAGGGAAGGAAAAACAAAAAAGAAAAACTATGTAACGACCATCACCTCCTTTGGTGGTTATCGCGACACTTTGAAGAAGTCGCCAATGGGAAAGAAAG
>NW_020869223.1:673387-680887 GCF_003789085.1 Penaeus vannamei
CCTCCCCCCCTTCCTCCCTCCTCCCTCCCCTCCCCCTTCCTCCCTCCCCTGGGATCCCCTCCCTCCCTCCCCGTCCCTTCCCCTCCCGTGTTCCCCTCCTCCCTGTCCCTTTCCCCCCTCCCTCCCTCGATCCCCCCCTCCGTCCCCCTCCCTCCTGTCCTCCCTCCCTCTCCTGTCCCTCTCCCTTCCCTTCCTTCCCTCCTTTTTCCTACCCTCCCTCTCTACCTCCTTCCCTCACCTCCCTCCCTCCCTCCTGTCCCTCTCTCCCTCTCCCTTCCTCCTCCCGCACCTCCCTCCCCTCCTTGTCCCCCTCCTCCTTTCCCTTCCACTCTTATCGTGTGTTTGTCCCTCCCTCCCAATCCCTCCTTCCTCCTCCCTCCCATGTCCCTCCCTCCCTCCCCCTCCCTCCCTCCTGTCCCTCCCTCCTCCCTCCCTCCTCCCTCCCTCCCTCCCCTGTCCCTCCCTCCCTCCCCTCCCTCCTTCCCTCCCCCCTCCCTTCCTTCCCTCCCTCCCCCTCCCCTCCCTCTCCCTCCCCCCTCCCCTCCCTCCTTCCCTCCCCTTGTCCCTCCTTCCCTCACCTCCCTCCCTCTCTCTCCCCCTCCCTCCCCCCTCCCTCCCTCCCCTCCCTCCCTCCCTCCCTCCCTCCCTCCCCCTCCCTCCCTCCTCCCCTCCTTCCTTCCCTCCCTCCCTAATGTCCCTCCCCCCTCCTGTCCCTCCCTCCCTCCCTCCCTCCCTCCTGTCCTTTACAAGGTACCGCTGGAAGGCTCACAGTCGTGCATGACGCCGCGTGTGCATGCAAACGGCGCATGGTAGAGATGAGACAGGGCGGCGGTGGGAGGATTCTCGGTCACACGTGGGCGGATTCTGGGCGTGGCTTTGACTTGCTAAGATTTTTTTTGGGGTTATTTTCGTCAGTAGTTTTTTTTTACCCTTTTCGTGGCGTCGCATTGTTTTTTTTTTATTCATTGGTTTTCCTTTGTATCCCCATTATTCCTTAATGGTTTTATGTATGCCCGGGTTTTTCTTGCTTTTTGAGTCTATTCTTTCTTGTTTTTTTTGTTTGATTTTACCTTTGATATGTTCTTACTTCTACGTCCTCGTCTTTACTTCCTGTTCCTTTTGTCTTCTCGCTGTTTGGCTCTTTCCCTGTTTTTTCTCTCGAGTTCCTGTCCCTGATTGGCTTCTGTTTTGAACTGCGATCTCTCTTGCTCTGCTTGCCTGGCGAGAGGTCCTTCCCCTCTGGGTGTCATCCCTCACGCTCATTCTCTTTTATTTATCATTTTTTATCGTTCTCCTTTATCCTTCTTTGATTTATTTACTTTTACGCTCGTTACGGACGCGCGCGCTCGCACAGACCCCGCCCCCCTCCGTCCTACGGGCCCGTGCGGTTCCATGGTTTCTCCCTGTCTGTTTGCCGCTGACCGGAGGGCTTCTGTCTCAGCCGTCCATTCAGCCTCTCATTCATAAAAGAGAAAGAGCTGCGGCCTTTATTTACTTTCACTGTGTGTTTAGGAGAGATAAATAGTTTCTTCTGTGTATTTAAGTGAACTAATCTTTTTGTGTGTGTGTATTTAAGTGAACTTATCTTTTTGTGATGTGTGTATTTAAGTGAAACTTATCTTTTTTTTGTGGTATTTAGTAAACTTATCTTTTTCAAGTGTTGTTATTTAAGTAACTTATCTTTTTTTGTGTGTGTATTTAAGTGAACTTATTTTTCTTATTTTTTGTGTGTGTATTTTAAGTGAACTTATCTTTTTTGTGTGTGTATTTAAGTGAACTTATCTTTTTTGTGTGTATTTAAGTAACTTATCTTTTTTTGTGTGTGTAACTTATCTTTTTGTGGTGTGTGTGTGTTATTTAAGTGAAACTTATCTTTTTTTGTGTGTATTTAGGTAAACTTATCTATCTTTTTGTGTGTGTATTTAAGAACTTATCTTTTTTTGTGTGTGTATTTAAAAGTGAAACTTATCTTTTTGGTGTGTGTTATTTTATAAACTTATCTTTTTTCCGTGTGGTATTTATAACTTATCTTTTTGTGTGAGTGTTGTATTTAATTGAACTTATCTTTTTCGTGTGTGTATTAAGTAAGCTATCTTTTTTGTGTGTGTAAGTTTATTGAACTTATCTTTTTTTGTGTGTGTTATTTAAGTAACTTATCTTTTTGTGTGTGTATTAAGTGACTTATCTCTTTTTGTGTGTGATTTAAGTAACTAATCTTTTTTTTTTTGTTATTTAAGAACTAATCTTTTTTTTTGTGTTGTATTTAAGTGTAACTATCTTTTTTCGTGGTGTTATTAAGGAATTTATCTTTTGTTTATTTAAGTGGACTATCTTTTTATGTTTGTGTATTTAGGTAAGACTTATCCTTTTTGTGTGTTGTGGTGTTATTTGTAAGTGTGAACTTATTCTTTTTTGTGTTATTTAAGTGAAACTTATCTTTTGTGTGTATTTAGAGTGAATTATCTTTTGTTGTTTGTGTATTAGTGACTTATCTTTTTTATGTGTATTTAAGTAACTTATCTTTTTGTGTGTTTGTATTGAAGTGGACTTATCTTTTTTGTGTGTGCATTTAGTAAAACTTATCTTCTTTATGTGTGTTATTAGTAACTTATCTTTTGTGTGTGTATTTAAGTGAACTGATCTTTGTGTGTTGCTATTTAGTGAACTGATCTTTTTTGTGTGTGTATTTAAGTGAAACTAAATCTTTTTTTTTGTGTTGGTGTATTAAGTGAACTTATCTTTTTTGTGTGGTATTTAAGTGAACTAATCTTTTTTTTTGGTGTATTAAAGTGAACTGATCTTTTTTGTGTGTGTATTTAAGGGAACTGATCTTTTATTTGTGTGTGTATAATGGACTATCCTTTATTCGTGTGATGTATTTAATTAACTGTTTTTTTGTCTTCTTGTGTTCTTAGTGTCTTGGTTGAGATCTCGAACATAACTGTCGTCTTGATAGTGAATTTAGCGCTAAGGGATTTCGCGAATGTAAATAAGGTTGATAACGAGTGGCATGGGCGCGCTAAGCTGTTCGTGTGTCTGTTCTTTAATTTGTAGGTGATTGTTGAAGGTGTTCAATGTCAGTTGATTAGGTGCGTGTTGGGATTACGTGTTTTTTTTAGGTTGTTTGGGTGTGGGTGTTTTTTTTTGTGATTGTGGGTGTGCTGTTTATTGTTGTTAGGGCGTAATGTATTTTTTTTTGTGTTTGTTTTGTGCGTGGGCGTTTTTGCTTGTGTGTGTACTTGCTTACTTTTAGCGTATGTTTTTTTTTGTTGGGTTGTGTAGTGTTTGCGTTTTTGTGCTTGTGTGTGTACTTGTTTACTTGTACGCGTATTGTTTTTGTGTGTGTGTGTCTTTGCGCGTGTGATTTTGTGCTTGTGGTGTACTTTTACTTGTACGCGTATGTGTGAGTGTTTGTGTGTTTGCGCGTGTGCGTTTTGTGGTTTACTTGTTACTTACGCGTATTTATTTTTTTTTGTTGTTTGCGCGTGTGCGTTTTTGTGCTTGTGTGTGTACTTGTTTACTTGTTGTACGCGTATGTAATTTTTTTGCTGTGTGTTTGCGCGTGGCGTTGCGTTGGCGCGAGTGTGTTTGCATTTCCCCGGCTTGCTGACTCAGCGAGGTGTGGCGGAGGCAGGGAAATACCATGAGGTGTTGCCTGACCGCGTTTCACCGCAAGCTGAGGCATCGCAAAACTCGAAGGGGTCACCGAGTGGAGGTCGCGTCCTGACTCCGAGCAGTGAGTCAAAGACCAAGCTGAGAGTGAGCGAAGGTCGAGGATTCGGTATGGGCTTGTATATGCGGCCGTCTATTATCTTATCGCTGAGGTTATTGGTAGATGTAGATAAGATGTCACACTAACTCATACAAACACCATTTATTAGAAAACTACGTATAAGTCGCCGCGCGCGTGTGTGTATGTGTGCATGTGCATGTGCGTGCGTGTGGGCATGCGTGTGTCTGGCATATGTATGTGCATGTTGCGCGCGTGCGTGTGTCTGGGCACAAGTATGTCTATCTGCGTGCATGCCCTTTCGCCCCGAGTGCGAGGCGAGAGCCCGAGGGCCGAGGCCTCCCGACCGCCCCGGAGAGGACGGAGTTGCATCAGCTGATTACGCAACGACTTGCGTTTGCGGCGCCGCCTGCCGAGCCGAGGCCGTGACGTGGCTGTGACGTCGCAGGTTGCCGTCAGATGTCCTGCGTTCGTTGGGGAGGGAGTGGCGATGGGCGGGGCGGGAGGCGGATGGGGGGGGGGGGCTGCCGGGCTCGGGTGTTTTTTCATTTTCTTGTTTCTTTGTGTTTGTTGTGTTTCGTGTTGTGAGCCATTGCTTTTCTTGTTTTCTTTTTGCGATCTGCCTCCGTGCCTATCATTTCTCTCCTCTTTCATCTCTCTCCTCTCTCTCCTCTTTCATCTCTCTCCTCTTTCTCTCTCTCTCTCTTCTCATCTCTCTCTCTATCTTTCTCTCTTCTCTCTCTCTCTCTCTCTCTTTCTCTCTCTCTCTTCTCATCTCTCTCTCTCCTCTCTCTCTTTTCTCTCTCTCTCTCTCTCGTCATCTTTCCTCTCTCCTTTCTCTCCTTTCTCTCTCTCTCTCTCTCTCTCTCTTTCATCTTTCTCTCCCTCTCTCTCTCTCTCTGCTCTCTCTTTCATCTCTCTCTCTCTCTCCTCTCTCTCTCTCTTCTCTCTCTCTCTCTCTTTCATCTCTCTCTCTCTCTCTTTCATCTCTCTCTCTCTCTCTCTCTCTTCAATCTCTCTCTCTTCTCTCTCTCTTTCATCCTCTCTCTCTCTCTCCTTTTCATCTCTCTCTCTCTCTCTCTCTTTTCATCTCTCTCTCTCTCTCTCTCTTTCAATCTCTCTCTCTCTCTCTCTCTCATCTCTCTCTCTCTCCTCTTTCATCTCTCTCTCTCTTCTTCTCTCATCTCTCTCTCTCTCTCTTTCACTCTCTCTCTCTCTCTTCGATCTCTCTCTCTCTCTCTCTCTTTCATCTCTCTCTCTCTCTCTCTCTTCTCTTTCATCTCTCTCTCTTCTCTCTCTCTTTCATCTCTCTCTCTCTCTCTCTTTCAATCTCTCTCTCTCTCTCTCTTTCATCTCTCTCTCTCTCTCTCCTTCTCTCTCTCTCTCTCTTCTCTTCTCTCTCTTTTATCTCTCTCTCTCTCCTCTCTCTCTCTCTCTCGCTCTCTCTCTCTCTTCTCTCTCTCTCTCTCTCTCTCTCTCTCTCTCTCTCCTCTCTCTCTCTCTCTCTTTCACAACAATCTCTACCGGTCTCTCTCCACCTTCCAGTCTTCTATTTGTTGCAATAACAAAGTGCAACGGCTTTCTCCTGCCAATATTACTTGCACATTGCAACGAAGCCCGTAATCTGAGTGATCGCCCCCCCCCTCCCCTCCCCCTCCCCCTCCCCTTACCAGCCCCCGCTATCGCTATCAGGGTGATGCGACTGCCGCTTTGACCTGCACCTGCGACCTGCCGACCTGCCTGCCCTGCCTCAAGCTTTAATGAGTGTGGGGAAAAGGGGAAAGCAAGGTCAGCTGTTTTTGGGCTTTCTTCCTGCTGGGGGGTGGGGTGGGGGTGGGGGGGGGGGGCGTCGTCAGGAAGAATGGGGCCGGACGCGATCGGGCTCTGTGTTTCCTTTTGCGGGGTGTGTGTGTGAGTGTGTGTGTGTAAGTGTGTGTGTGTGTTGTGTGTTGTGTGTGTGTGGTTTGTGTGTGGTTGGTGTGTGTGAGAGAGAGAGAGAGAGAGAGAGGAGAGGGAGAGTGGAGATGAGTGAGTGTGTGGTGTGGTGTGTGTGTGTGTGTGTGGTGTGTGTGTGTGTGTGTGTGTGTGTGTGTGTGTGTGTGTGTGTGTGTGTGTGTGTTGTGTTGTGTGTGTGTGTGTGTGTGTGTGGTGTGTGTGTTGTGTGTGAGAGAGAGAGAGAGAGAGAGGGAGAGTGAGTGAGTGAGTGAGTGAGTGAGGAGTGAGTGAGTGAGTGAGTGTTGATGTGTGTGTGTGTGTTGTGTGTGTGTTGTGTGGTGTGTGTGTGTGCGTGATCAAAAGCATTGCATATAAGATAATCCTAGACCGCTGAAAGGTACAAAAAAAGGTCGGGTTGGGAGAGAGGAAGCCAACCCATTCCCCGGCCATTTCGCTTACGCACGCGCCAGACCTCCCGTAGGACTCCTGCCGTAGGACTCCTGCTGCCGTAGGACTACCTGCTGCCAGTAGGGACCCTGGCCGTAGGACTCCTGCTGCCGTAGCTTCCTGCTGCCGTAGGACTCCTGCTGCCGTAGTACTCCTGCCGTAGGACTATGCGTAGGACTCCTGCCATAGGAACTCCTCTCGTAGGACTCTGCCGTAGACTATTGCCGTAGGACTCTTGCCGTAAGACTCCTCCATAGGACTCCTCGCGTTAGGACTCCTACTGCCGTAGACTTGCCTTGCCGTAGGACTCCTGCTGCCGTAGGATCCTGCTTGCCGTAAAGGACTCCTGCTGCCGTAGGACTCCTGCGCCGTAGGGACTCCTGCCCGTAAGCGTACTCCTGGCGAGGACTCCTGCTGCGTAGGACTCCTGCTGCCGTAGGACTCGTGCTGACTCCTGCCGTAGGACTCCTTGCTGCCGTAGGACCCTGGCCGTAACTCTGCCGATTAGGACTGCCTGCTGCCGTAGGACTCCTGCTGCCGATGAACTCTGCTGCCGTGGGACTCCTGCTGCCGTAGGACTCCTTGCCGTAGGACTCCTGCCGTAGGACTCCCTGCCGTAGGAACTGCCTGCCGTAGACTCCTCTTACTAACTCTGCTGCCGTAGGACTCCTGCTGCCACGTTGCCGTAGACCCCTGGCCGTAGGACTCCTGCCGTAGGACTCCTGCTACCGTAGGACTGACTGCCGTAGACTCTGCTGCCGTAGGACTCCTTCTCCGTAGGACTCACTTGCCGTAGGAACTCCTGCGCCGTAGGACTCCTGCTGCCGTACTCCTGCGTGGGACGCTTGCCGTAGACTCGTCTAGGCTGTCCGTAGGATGACTCCTGCCGTAGGACCCTGCCGTCACTGCCGTAGGAGCCGTAGACTCCTGCTACCGTAGACTGACTTCCCGTAGGTCTGCTGCCGTAGGACTCCTGCCGTAGTACTCCTGCTGCGTAGGACGCCTGCCGTTTAGGACTCCTGCCGTAGGACTCCTGCTGCCGTAGGACTCCTGCTGCCGTAGGACTCTGCACGTAGGACTCCTGCCGTGGGACTCCCTGCCGTAGGAACTTCCTGCTGCCGTAGACTCCTGCCGTGGGACGCCTTGCCGTAGGACTCCTCCGTAGGACTCCTGCCGTATGACTCCTGCCTAGGACTCCTGCTACCGTAGGACTGACTCCTGCCGTAGGAACTCCCTGCTCCTAGACTCCTGCTGCCGAGGACTCCTCCGTTTGACTCCTGCCGTGGACTCCTCCGTAGGACTTCCTGCTGCCGTAGGACGCCTGCCGTAGGACCCCTGCCGTAGGACCTGCCGTAGGACTCCTGCCGTAGGACTCCTGCTGCCGTAGG
>NW_020869223.1:683387-690386 GCF_003789085.1 Penaeus vannamei
GGGCGAGAGAGGGGGGGGGAGGTATTATGGAGTGGAATGCCCCGAGAGGCGAGAGAGGCGGGAGAGGGGAGGGGAGGATTAGGGCGAGGGAGTGAAGACGCTGAGGTGGAGGGCGGAGAGGGGAGGGACGGAGAGGGGAGGGGGGTATTAGGGCGAGGAGTGGAAGGCGCCCCGAGTGGAGGGCGAGAGGAGGGGGAGGGGGAGGGTATTAGGGCGAGGATGGAAGACGCTGAGGTGGAGGGCGAGAGAGGGGGAGGTAGGGTATTAGGGCGAGGGAGTGGAAAGACGCCGAGGTGGAGGGCGAGAGAGGGGGGGAGGGGAAGGGCGTGCGGTGCCCCTGGGTGTGTCTTTTTGGTGGTGATGGGGCCGCTTGGAAGAAAGGAAGGATATTAATACTGTGCTTTATTATTTGATTATTACTGTTATTATTATTATTATTATTATTATTATTATTGATATTAGTTATTATTATTATTGTTATTTTTTTATCAATATCATTATTATTATTAGCTCCGCCAGCGAGGTTATGTTGTTGGTAGTGTTCTTTAGTAGTTGTTAACAGGATAACTCAAGAAGTTATAAACAGATTTTTTTTACTAGTGCGTCTCAGGCCAACTTTGAAGCCATTGAATTTTTTGGTGGTAATCCGGATCCAGGATTTATTTTACGGGATTCATGAGCATTGAGAGATAGAAAACACGGACGAGAGGAAACACGACGAGAGGAAACACGGACGAGAGGAAGCACGGACGTCGCCAGTGCACTTGAGAAAGAGGGGATTTTGATGTGTAATTCTTCAAGTGTGAATGTTGTTATTGTATCAGTGACCCTATTTGCCTTGGCGGAGGTATGCGCTCTCTGTGCTTATAGTTATTATTATTATCATTGTTGTTATTATTATTATTATTATTATTATTATTATTATTATTATTATTATCACTCCATTATTAGCATCACAATAACTGTTCTTGTTATTACTTTTACTGCTGATACTGTTGCTGAAGCAACTGCTATTGTTATTATCATTTTATGATGATAATGATCATAATGATAATTATTATTATCATCACTATCATCATCATCATCATTATTGCTGTTCCTATGTTTATTGTGTTGCAGTTCGTGGTGCGTTGATGTCGATGTTTTTATTAGTGTTGTTGCTGTGACCATCATCATCGTCAGCATGATTTGACGGGGTTAGCGAAGGCAACGAAGTCGTCGACTGACTTGACCGCGACTCCTCGGGGCGAGCGGCGCTGCGGCGGCAGAGGGCGGTCGGGCGGCGTGTAGGTGGAATACTGAAAGCGATACGGCGCTGTCGCCCTTATGCCTCCGCGGGCGAGGGCCACGCACGCACGCACGCACGCACTCTTACGCCGAGGTACATGAAAACGCACTTATTAAGGCGCGGTTCAGCTGGTCTTGCGGTCGTCTAGGAAGGCTTGTGTCCGAGTGCCCAGCCGGACGGAGCGTTTCACCTGCGAGAAGCGGCGCCGTAACAGGCCGCCGCGCGCACGTGCCTCTCGCTTCCGTAACACCGCGCGTAGCACTTCCCGTCTGGGCAGCATGGAGTACGAGGACTTGTTCCCTTTTTATTCCCTGTTTCACCTTCGTTTCGTGTTTCATGGCGTCTATTTTTATTTATTTATTTATTTATTTTTTGAAGAAGAAGGAAGCACGGAAGCCGACTCATCAGATTCAAAATTATAACGCCGTCCGACGCGAGTGTAGATCCTCAGTTTCAAAGTAGCCATTTCTTGTTTGTCTTTTGGTAGTAGAAACGAATTATTGTGATTATTAACTCTTAAATGTTTTACATAAAAATCTCTAATATAACTTCCGTTGACTTTATAAATATCGATAGTTAAAGTCTTTCAAGCGAAATTACGGCCACCAGCGTATCGCGCCCAGCCCGATAGTTTCGTTAAGCGAATTACGGCCACCAGCGTCAAATCGCGCCCTGGAAAGCCCGGAGATCGCCGAGGGAGAGGAACGGCCGAGTCGCGTCGTCGCCGGCTCCCTCGGCCCCCAGATTTCGCGCCGGAGTGACCGATTCGGCCCAGATTTAGCCGCGCTGACGGCCGGGCTAAGGTGAACCGCGACTTTAACAGCACGCACGTATGGATGTACAAACGCAAGCACGCACGCACGTATGGATGTACATACGCAAGCACGCACGTATGGATGTACAAACGCAGCACGCACGCACGTATGCACGTACAAACGCAAGCACGCACGCACGTATGGGTGTACAAACGCAAGCACGCACGCAAGCAACGCAAGCACGCACGGTGTACGAACGCAAGCACGCACACGCAGGCACGCACGTACACGCCCACGTACACACACGCAGAGACACACACACACACACGGAGGCTGGTTAGGGACTGTCCATCGTGGGTGTGGAGGAAGGCGCGATGGCCAAGGCCTGGTCCGGGGGGGGGGGGGGGGGGGGAGGGGGGAGGCAGCGGGGGGGAGGGGAGAAGGAAAGAAAGGGAGGGGAGGGGAGGGGATGAAAGAAGGAGGGGGAAGGGGAATGAAAGAGGGAGGGGAGGGGAAGGGGAGGGCAGAAAGGACCGGGGAGGGGGAGGGGGAGGGGAGGGGAATGAAAGAGGGAGGGTAGGGAGGGGAGGGGAATGAGTAGGGAGGAAGGGAATGAAAGAGGGAGGGGAGGGGAGGGGAGGGGAGGGAAGGGAATGAAGGGAAGGGAGGGAGGGGAGTGAAAGGGGGAGGGAGGAATGAGAGGGAGGGGAATGAAAGAGGGGGAAGGGAGGGTGGGAGGGAGGGAAGGGGAATGAAAGAGGGGTGAGGGGGAGGGGAGGGAAGGGGAATGAAAGAGGCGGAGGGGGAGGAGGGGAGGGAAGGAAGGAATGAAAGAGGGAGGGAGGCGGAGGGAGGGAAGGGGGAGGGGTAGGGAAGGGGAATGAAACGAGGGAGGGAGGGGAGGGGAATGAAAGAGGGAGGGGAGAGGGGAGGGGAATGAAAGAGGGAGGGTAGGCGGCTGGAGGGAATGAAAGAGGAGGGCAGGCGGGAGGGGGAGGAGGCGTGGGGGAGGCGAGAACGGACCCGGGGCGTAGGGCTGAGGCGGTGACAGAGGCTCCGCGGCTCCAAGAAGGGGTACTCGAGATCGGGTACTTCTTTTGGAGTGAGGCGAAGAGACCGGGCTAGGCGCGGGAAGGCTCGCTCGCTCCAGGCTCGCTAGCCCCTCGCTTCCTCTCTCTGCTCGCGCCGTCTCGGTGTTGTCTTTTCCTCTCTCTCCAAATCTCACCTTCTCCTCTCTCTCTCTCTCTCTCTCTCTCTCTCTCTCTCTCTCTCTCTCTCTCTCTCTCTCTTCTCTCTCTCTCTTCTCTCTCAATCTCTCTCTCTCTCAATCTCTCTCTCTCTCAATCTCTCTCTCTCTCAATACTTCCTCTCTCTCTCTCAAATCTCTCTTCTCTCTCTCTCTCTCTCTTCTTCTCTCTCTCTCTCTCTTCTCTTCTCTTCTCTCTCTCTCTCTCTCTGTTTCTCACTCTCTCTGTTTCTCACTCTCTCTCGATAAGTTCTAATCTGTGGTCAGTACTACATGGTCGATAGGATGCCGTTTTCGTGCAGCAGTAAATAATGGGTAATATTATGCAACTTGGGCTCTTTTTGCACTGTTTGCAATGGTGATACGAAACTGGCTTTGCCTCCTAAACTGCATCCTGTACGTATTGTATAGTGTACTGATATCCTATGCGTAGTCTCGCCAGGGTAACCTGCTGTCTTCGAGATGGTCCATTTTAGACTTTTTAGGGTATGTCTATATCGGTTCTTCTGCGTTTCTTCATCTTTTCGGTGGACCATACCTGACCCTCGTAATCTCGAAGGCAGCTGATAACAGGAATTTTTTTTTATCTGATTAAGAGATTTGGGTATTGCATAATGTGGTTCTCCATGGGAAAGGACTAATTTGGCTAATTTGTGATCAACCCTGTCACAGCATAATATTCCTATCAGAGAGAGTACCCAGTATAGTGACACTTGTGAATACCCTACTCTGATAGTCTAGAAATCTGGTGAAGGGTATTGATAGTTCCCATGTTTTTTTAGGATTAAATGCAGTCAGCCTTTGGTGTGCACCGTGGTTGTCAGTAAAGGCAGACAGTTGTCGCTGCTGTTCACGTACCTTTTAAATGGCGTGGTATATGGCAACTGACTCAGCATCATTTGCGCTTGCCCAGTTGGAAATACACACGCTTTTTTTAAGTTCTATATCAGGAATTAGTACACCGATCCCAGCTGTTCCGCGAGGATCAGTGGAGGCGGCACAGAAGATTGCAAGTGGGGGATTACCCTGAGGAGGATGGAGAATATCGTCTATATATTTCAATGGATTGACTTCTAGTTCTGCTCTTGACATCATGTTGATTTATCAGTGTGAGCACATAAACGGGTCTGTCCAAGGGCAGTGTTGTTTCTGGAATGTTAACAGCTTTAGTGGTCCATACATTGAAGAATAGAACATCGAGGGCAGTTTTGGTTTTCCTTTCTGAGTTAGACTATATTAGATTGGAGTACATGCCTAACTATAGTTTGTCTCATTTGATGAAATTTGTGGGTTGGGTTGAAGCCGCAGGAGCCTGATGCCAAGTATTGTGTTAACCTGAGTGACATGACTGTGGATAGAGGGGAGGTCTAGCTCTGTCGTCACAGTCATTGGGCATCCAAGTATAATTCGCATGGCTTTATTCTGTAAAACTTCAAAGGGTTTGACGGCACTCGGTGGCAACATACTAAGAATTGGGCTCGCGCAGTCCATCGTGGACCTAACAGGGGAGATAAACATCAGCCTAAGGACTCTTGGGGAAGCACCGACGCGTCTGCTGCAATGGTCTTACACGCTCGAGGCAACGTTCCTCGAGATCTGAACAATATCCTTGGCAAAACGACAATTGTGGGACAAGAGATAGGGAGCAATCACTATAACAACAAGATATTTATAGGTGTCCGTTCGTGCAATGGTTTCTCCACTTAACCTTGGAATTTAAGGTAGTTTGCGAGGTCTGGAAATATGCTTAGTTTTGATTGGGTTGATTATGAGACCAAGAGAAGCACATTTTCGGCTGAACCTCCTTAGTTTATAATCCCCGCCATCAAATATCTGAAAAAGAATGTCATCGGCATAGGATGTGATGCTACATAGGCTTCCTAACTCAGTGTTGAGCTTGCAAATTGAGTGCATAAGTACATTAAACAATGTAGGTGACAATACTCCCCTTGTGGAGTGCCTGATTCTAATTCGCCGTAAACACTTGTGCTCTTGTCATGGATAGGTAATCCTTTATCCATTGCTGAAGCTTGCCTTTAACTCCTAAAAGTGTGAATAACCCTGCTGCAGTGCCTTTACTTAACTCCTAAAAGTGTCAATTTTATGGAGGATTGCAGTAGAGGAGGCTCTTTCAAACACTCCCTTGAAATCAATGAAGTAAGAAGACTGTGCATTGCTGGCAGTTGAGTACAGTGCTAAACACATGTATGAGAGAGAGAAAGAGAAAGAGAGAGAGAGAGAAATAACAAAGAGAGAGAGAAATAAATTGAGAAAGAGGAAGAGAGAGAGGGAAAGGGAGAGAGAAGTGAGACAGAGAGAGAGAGAGATGAGAAAGGCAGAGAGAAAGAAAAGAAAGAAAGAGGGAGAGAGAAAAAAAATGAGAAAGAGAGAGAGAGAGAGAGAAATCGAGAGAGAGAGAGAATATATATATATTAGAAAAAAATGTGTGAGAGAGAAAAGAGAGAAATGAAGAAAGAGACAGGGAGAGAGAAGAGAGGAGTGAGCGAGAGGAGAGAAGCAGTGGAGCGAGAGAGAGAGAGAGAAATGAGTGAGCGAGAGAGAGAGAGAGAGAAATGAGTGAGTGAGAGAGAGAAATGAGTGGGTGAGAGAGAGAGAAATGAGTGGGTGAGAAAGAGAGAAATGAGTGGGTGAGAGAGAGAGAAATGAGTGGGTGATGATGAGAAGAAATGAGTGGGTGAAGAGGAGAGAAATGAGTGGTGAGAGAGAAGAGAATATGATGTGGGGAGAGAGAGAGAACATTCATGATACCGTGGGTGCAACGAGAGGAGGAAATGGGTGGTGAGAGAGAGAGAGAAATGAGGGTGAAGTGAGAGAAAGAAATTGAGTGGGTGAGAGAGAGAGAAATGAGCTGGCTGAGTGAGATGATAGAATGATGACACCACGCGAACACCTCCTCCAACTGCGCGGAGAGAGGTGAGAAGATGAAGGTGGAGAACAGAAGTAAAGTGAAGTGACTGAGATTGAGAGAGTAGAACACTAGCTAGTAGAAAAGAGAGAAAGTGATTGATGATAACTGAGTAAGAGGATGAACTAAGAGTGAGTGAGAGAACTGAGTTAATGAGAGAATGACAGTGAAGTGAGAGAGAAGAAGATGAGAACGTGAAAGAGGAGAGAAGAGACGAAGAGATACCGTGAGAGCAGGGCCGGAGTGAGAGAGAGAGAGAGAGGGATGAGTGAGTGAGAGAGAGAGAAATTATGTTGAAGAGGAGGAGAGAGAAATTAGTGAGAGAGAGACTGGAGAATAGTTGAAGAGAGAGAGAAAAAGTGAGAGAGAGAGTGTGTGAGTGAGAGAGAGATGAGAATGTGAGTGAGTGACGAGAGAGAGAGGAGAAATGTGATGGCAGTGAGAGAGAGAGAGAAATGTGACCGTGAGGTGGAGGAGAAAGAGAGAGAAATGTCGAGTGAGTGCGGTCGAGAAGAGAGGAGAGAATGTGGAGTGACGGAGAGAAAGAGAGAGCAGTTTGTGGTGAGTGAGAGAGAAGACGAGCAGAGGCATGTGAGTGAGTGAGAGGAAGAGAGAAAATGTGAGGTAGTGAGCAGAAAGAGGAGATCAATTGTGACGTGAAGTGAGAGAAAGAAAGAAAATCTTTTTTGTGAGTTGAGTGAGAGAGGAAGAGAGAGCAATGTGACGCTCGAGATAGAGAAGCAAAGAGAGAGGAATGTGAGCTTGAGTGACGAGAAAGAGAGAG
>NW_020869223.1:760928-763428 GCF_003789085.1 Penaeus vannamei
AACGAGGCTGCTTGTGCTGTATGCTGATGCTGAACGATGGCTGCTGTTGCTGAACGAGGCTGCTGTATGCTGAACGAGGCTGCTGTATGCTGAGCGAGGCTGCTGTATGCTGAACGAGCTGCTGTATGCTGAACGAGGCTGCTTGTATGCTGAACGAGGTGCTGCATGCTGAACGAGGTTGCTGTATGCTGAACGAGGATGCTGTATGCTGAACGAGGCTGCCTGTATGCTGAACGAGGCTGCTGTATGCTGAAACGAGGCTGCTTGTATGCTGAACGAGGCTGCTGTATGCTGTGCTGTATGCTGAACGAGGCTGCTGTATGTGAAACGAGGCTGCTGTATGCTGAACGAGGCTGCTGTATGCTGAACGAGGCTGCTGTATGCTGAACGAGGCTGCTGTATGCTGCGATGCTGTATGCTGAACGAGGCTGCTTGTATGCTGAACGAGGCTGCTTGTATGCTGAACGAGGCTGCTGTATGCTGAAACGAGGCTGCTGAATGCTGTATGCTGAACGAGGCTGCTGTAAGCTGATGCTCTGAACGAGGCTGCTGTATGCTGAACGAGGCTGCTGTATGCTGAACGAGGCTGCTGTATGCTGAACGAGGCTGCTGTAAACGCTTGAACTGTAAGCTGAACGAGGCTGCTGTATGCTGAACGAGGCCTGCTGTATGCTGAACGAGGCTGCTGTATGCGAGGCTGCTGTATGCTGAACGAGGCTGCTGTATGCTGAACGAGTGCTGCTGTATGCTGAACGAGGCTGCTGTACTGAACGGCTGTATGCTGAACGAGGCTGCTGCTGCTGATCTGCGGGCTGCTGTATGCTGGACGAGCTGCTGTATGCTGCTGTATGCTGAACGAGGCTGCTGTATGCTGAAATGCTGAACGAGGCTGCTGTATGCTGAACGAGGCCGCTGTATTGCTGAACGAGCTGCTGTATTGCTGAACGAGGCTGAAACGAGGCTGCTGTATGCTGAACGAGGCTGCTGTATGCTGAACGAGGCTGCTGTATGCTGAACGAGGCTGCTGTATGCTGAACGAAGGCTGCTTGTATGCTGAACGAGGCTTGCTGCATGCTGAACGAGGTTGCTGTATGCTGAACGAGGCTGCTGTATGCTGAACGAGGCTGCTGTATGCTGAACGAGGCTGCTGTATGCTGAACGAGGCTATGCTGAACGAGGCTGTATGCTGAACGAGGCTGCTGTATTGCTGAACGAGGCTGCTGTATGCTGAACGAGGCTGCTGTATGCTGAACGAGGCTGCTGTATGCTGAACGAGGCTGCTGTATGCTGAAACGAGGCTGCTGTATGCTGAACGAGGCTGCTGTATGCTGAACGAGGCTGCTGTATGCTGAACGAGGCTGCTGCATGCTGAACGAGGCTGAGGCTGCTGTATGCTGAACGAGGCTGCTGTATGCTGAACGAGGGCTGTATGCTGAACGAGATGGAGGCTGCTGTATGCTGACGAGGCTGTATGCTGAACGAGGCTGCTGTAAACGAGGCTGCTGAACGAGCTGCCTGAACGAGGCTGCTGTTATGCTGAACGAGGCGCTGTATGCTGAACGAGGCTGCTGTATGCTGAACGAATGCTGTATGCTGAACGAGGCTGCTGTATGCTGCGGCTGCTGTATGCTGAACGCGGCTGCTGTACGCTGAAACGAGGCTGCTGTATGCTGAACGAGGCTGCTGTATGCTGAACTCTGAACGAGGCTGCTGTGCTGTGCTGATGCTGAAACGAGGCTGCTGTATGCTGAACGAGGCTGCTGTATGCTGAACGAGGCTGCTGAACGAGGCTGCTGTATGTGAACGAGCTGTGCTGTATGCTGAACGAGCTGTATGCTGAACGAGGCTGCTGCGAACGAGGCTGCTGTATGCTGAACGAGGCTGCTGTAACGAGGCTGCTGATGCTGTATTGCTGAACGAGGCTGCTGCTGAACGAGGCTGCTATGCTGAACGAGGCTGCTGTATGCTGACGAGGCTGCTGTATTGCTGAACGAGGCTGCTGTATGCTGAACGAATGCTGAAACGAGGCTGCTGTATGCTGAAAACGAGGCTGCTGTATGCTGAACGAGGCTGCTGGCTGAACGAGGCTGCTGCTGTGCTGTATGCTGAACGAGGCTGCTGTATGCTGAACGAGGCTGCTGTATGCTGAACGAGGCTGCTGTATGCTGAACGAGGCTGGGCATCGGTCCCGCCTCATACTCGCCCCCTTGGTCTCTCATCGCGGGTTCATGTTGGTGTCGCTGGGGAGAATAAACGCATGCCCGCCTCCCAACATGACGCATAGAACCGGGTTCACTTTATGCCTGAACGCGAAGCATTAAATTCTCCTTGTCGTAGTTAAGTGTGATGTAGTGTTCGTATTGTTCATGTTCAGTTATTAAGGTGATATGCTGCTCCATGCTGATGAGATGTGGGATATAAAGCATTTTCTAACGAGTTGTAGCATGTTGTTATAAAATCATTGCAATCCGACCAATGCAATTATTTCATGCAATTATTC
>NW_020869223.1:778428-780928 GCF_003789085.1 Penaeus vannamei
ATAGGGTTCGTTTCGTTTTTTTTTTTTTTTAGAGTGGTCTCCCCTTAAACATGCGTAGTCAGGATTTTTTTTTCTAGAGTGGTTGTGTAGTGATGTTTTAGTCTTCCCTTAAACATGCGTTGTTATTTACTTTTGCTTTATTTTTATTTATTTCTCATACCATTAATAATGTTTATATGTATACTTTATAATGTGGATTATTCTGCTATGTTTAAATGCCAAATGTTTGTTTATTTACATAAGTTGCTGTCAAAATAATTGTAAGCACTCAGTCATTGTAAATAGGTCTGTTCAGGAAATTAATGAATATTAGATAATAGAATAAGAATATAGAGTAAATCCTATTATTACATAAACATCCTCTCTCGTCTTGTCTTCCTGATGAAAGCTTAACGGACTAAACACGGCAGTAGAAAAACTGTTTAGCAAGAGACGCCATCTCTGGGCTCTAAGTGACCCTCCTCCGCCGTCAACCGAGATAGACGGGTTAGCCACGTCTCTATAATCAACTACACCGACAATAACAACAGCAACTACAACTACACCGACACCCACCGGGATGTGGCACCTTACCGACGGTGCCATGGCTTGCGAGGATCGAGGATATCCCAGACTATGCCATCCACGTCCAGCGATGATGGAAAGGCTGAGTCAGAGATTCCAGACGAAGACCACATCCGCCCCTACAGCTGTTGTCGGTTAGCCCCCTTTTGCCCCTGGGATGCAAACAGTTGTCGGTTAGCCCCCTTTTGCCCCTGGGATGCTTGTCCGCCCCTACAAACAGTTGTCGGTTAGCCCCCTTTTGCCCCTGGATGCAGCAGTTGCGGTTAGCCCCCTTTTGATGCAAACAGCCCCCAGGTGGCGCGGTGACCTCGACGAATTCGGAAAATTTTGGCCTCAGATGGAACTAGGCCGGCAGAGGCGGTGTTGACCGGGGATGACCTATGACCTCAATAACTTGAAGAATTTCAAAAATGGAAGAATGGTTGTAAATGCTGGTGATGAGGATGACGAGAATGATTATCTTAATTATTATGATGGTATTTGATTATGATTATGATGATAATCACGATGGTTACAATAGGAATACACTTTATTTTCAAAATAATGATAACGACGATATTGATGATAATGATACAAAAGTTATAAAAGTGATAAAGAACAATTGTAACAATAATAACAACAACAATGATATTGATAAAAATGATAATGAAATAGTAAAGATGAGAATGATTGTAATAAAAATAATGATAACAAATGTAATGATAATGATACTAAAAAAATAATTAATAATGATAAACATCATAGATAAAAGTAATAGCAATAATAATAATATAAAAAAATATAATGAAAACTGATGATAATAACAACAATGATAACATAATAATGACAACAACAATAGTAATAACGAAAGAAAGAATGGAGAAGAAGAATACCAACAATAAAACAAAGAAAAAATCAAAAAAAAAAAAAAAGAAAAAAAAAATACGCTTATCCCACAAAACACATTTCCGAAAATCGTTTCAAACCCGACCCAAGACTCACTCACTTTCTCTCCCTTTTCCATTTGTTCTGTGATTTCTCGTTCCGCGTCTCCGCAATCACCCGATTCTCTTTAGGGGGGAGGGGGGAGGGGGGTTCTGTGGCGAGAAGGTCAAGGTTCAACGCATTTCTTAATCTCCTTTTATGTCCTCAGGTGTCAAGAACCGAGAAACTGGAGTGGCACTTTTAACTCGGTGTGAATCGTAAGATCAGAAGTGTTTCGAGTCTTTAAGTTTTCTTGTTGTTGTTGTTGTTTGTTGTTGTTTTTTGCGTTTTCTTTGTTCTGGGTGTGGTGTTAGGTCGAAGTAATTAGTGTAATGAGGATGGTGGAAGGAGGATGTGGTGATGATGGTGTGAGAAATGGTGATGATGATTATGATAATAGAAATGAATATAGTAATGATAATGATGATATGATAATAAATAATAATAGAGATATATAATTATAATCATAATAGAAATAAAGATAAGTAATGATAGTAATGATAATGATAATAGTAATAATAATGATGATAATGACACAAAACACAATCATGATACATAAACAAATAACATACAATATATATATATATATATATAATATATATATATATATATATATATATATATATATATAATATATATATATATATATATATATATATATATATATATATATATATATATATATATATATATATATATATATATATATATATATATATATATATATAATATATATATATATATATTATATATATATATATATATATATATATATATATATATATATATATACATTTATGTATAATATATATACATATGTATGTATACACATATACATATCAGAAAATACCAAAGAAATGAAAAATAAAAACTGAAAATACCAATAAAAAAAAAAGAAAAAGGAAAAAAATACCCACACAGCCTCCCTCCGTCCCAATACCGCCAAGCACAACCTCCACTATCGACAGGAACC
>NW_020869223.1:798428-800928 GCF_003789085.1 Penaeus vannamei
AAACCAGATTATGATATCATATGGGAATTTGACGTAAGAATCATGATCAAAATCTCTTCTTTTTATGAATGGCTTTTGTTATTTAAGCTGCATTGGGGGTTGGTTGAAAATACAGTGTCATGGCATTCAGTGTAAATCTAATTGTATGCGTTACGTAAAAAAAAAAAAGAAGAAAAAAAAGTTAAATGTCAGCAAAGAGAGAGACAGGTAAAATAGATTTCCAACAAGCTTAAACGTTGATTTTTTTTTTCTAGAACTAGATAATTGGTGTGTGTGCGTGTGTGTTTTTGTTGTGTGTGTGTGTGTGTGTTGTGTGTGTGTGTGTTCGCATATGTGTGTGTGTTTTTTTTTTTTTGTGTGTGTGTGTGTGTGTTCGCATATATCTGTGTGTGTGTGTGTGTGTGTGTGTGTGTGTGTGTGTGTGTGTGTGTGTGTGCGTGTGTGTGTTGTGTGTGTGTGTGAGTGCATGTGTAAGTACATGTGTGTATATATTCGCATATGTCTATATCTACGTATATACATAAATTCGTATGCATGTCATTCTATCCACATCTATGTATCTGTGCGCACATATCTGCATGTATGAGTGCATGTGTGTTCCCCGCATTCACCTAGCGCCGTCCAGGAACCGAGGCCGACCAGCTGAGTGACAGAAGGCGGCGCAGCTGGAGGGACAGATGGCACAGACGGAATGACAGATGACAGGACCGCATTGCAGAAGCGCTTGCCTTGGGACGCGGGGGGAACGCCGTCAGGAACGGTGTGGGGGGGGGGGGAAGGCTCTCTCTCTGTCTCTCTCTTTCTCTGTCTCTTTCTTTCTGTCTCTGTCTTTTTCTCTGTCTTTCTCTTCCTCTGTCTTTCTCTTTCTCTGTCTTTCTCTGTCTTTCTCTCTCTCTGTCTCTGTCTTTCTCTTTCTCTGTCTTTCTCTTTCTCTGTCTTTCTCTCTTTCTCTTTTTTTCTCTCTCTCTGTCTTTCTCTGTCTCTCTCTTTTTCTGTCTCTGTCTCTCTGTGTCTCTCTCTTTCTCTGGCTTTCTCTCTTTCTATGTCTCTCTCTCTCTCTGTCTCTCTCTTTCTCTGTCTCTGTCTTTCTCTTTCTGTCTCTCTCTCTGTCTCTCTCTCTCTCTCTCTTTCTCTGTCTTTCTCTCTCTCTGTCTTTCTCTTTCTCTGTCTTTCTCTTTCTCTGTCTTTCTCTGTCTCTGCCTTTCTCTGTCTCTGTCTCTCTCTTTCTCTTTCTCTCTTTATCTGTCTTTCTCTCTCTCTGTCTTTCTCTTTCTCTGTCTTTCTCTTTCTTTGTCTTTCTCTCTCTCTATCTCTCTCTTTCTCTGTCTTTCTCTCTCTCTGTCTCTCTCTTTCTCTGTCTTTCTCTTTCTCTGTCTTTCTCTTTCTCTCTCTCTGTCTCTCTCTTTCTCTGTGTCTCTCTTACTCTCTCTCTCTCTATCTTTCTCTCTCTCTCTTTCTCTTTCTCTCTATCTATCTATCTGTCAGTCTCTCTGTCTCTCTATGTCACCCAATCCTCACCCAATCCTCCCCTCCATCCCCCTCCTCCCCTCCATCCTCCCTCCATCCCCCCTCCCTCCCCTCCATCCTCCCTCCCTCACCCACTCCCCCTCCACCCTCCCTCCATCCCCCCTCCATCCTCCCCTCCCTCCACCCTCCCCTCCTCCCTCCCCCTCCATCCTCCCCTCCTCCCCTCCATCCCTCCCCTCCCCCCTCCACCCTCCTCCACCCTCATCCTCCCCTCCATCCCCTCCATCCTCCTCCACCCTCCACCTCCCTCCATCCCCCTCCACCCTCCTCCCCCTCCACCCTCACCCCTCCCCCACCCACCCTCCCCTCCATCCCTCCACCCTCCACCCTCCTCCCCTTCCACCCCTCACCCACTCCCCCCTCCACCCTCCCTCTTCATCCTCCCCTCCCTCCACCCTCCATCTCCCTCCACCTTCCATCCCCCCACCCTCCCCCTCCATCCTCCCCTCCTCCACCCTCCTCCCCGACGAGCAAAAGACGCGAGACATCAAAGGACCGAGAGAGAGAGGAGAGAGAGCGCCCCTTTTGCCGTCGCCGCTGCATCAAGGGAGCCGACGGCGGTCGCTCTGATACAATATGCTCCAGACGTGAGGGAGGGGGAGGAGGGAAGGGGAGGGGAGGGAGGGAAGGGGGGGGGAGGAGGGGGGGGAAGGGGGAAGGGGAGGGGGAAGAGGAGGGGAAGGGGGCAGGGTGGAGGGGGATGGGAGGAGTGAGGGGGAAGGGGGGAAGGGAGGGAGGGGAAGGGGAGGGGAAGGAGAAGAGGGAAGGGGAGGGGGAAGGAGGGGGAGGGAAGGGGGAAGGGGAGGGGGAAGAAAGAGGAAGCAGTAGGGATCGGAGGGAGGAGCGAAGGGGAAAAGGGGAGGAGGAGAGGGGAAGAAAGAGAGGAGGGAGTAGAAGAGGAAAAGGAGGAGGGAGAGAGGGAGGAAGGAGTAGAGAAAGGGGGGAGGAAAATAATGGAGATGAGGGGAGGAAG
>NW_020869223.1:805928-808428 GCF_003789085.1 Penaeus vannamei
GGGGAGGAGAAAGAAGGAGAAAATGAGAGAGAGACGAAACTTGTTCTAAGAGAGAGAACACACACACACAGAGAGAGAAAAGAGAGAGAGAGAGAATGGAAGAATGAGGCTTGTTCTAAGAGATAGAGAGAGACAACGACAAGGCTTTTTCTAAGATAGAGGGAGAAGAGAGAGAAGGAGAAAGAGAGAGAGGGAGACGAAGCTTGTTCTAGAAAAGAGAGAGAGAGAGTTGACGATAAGGCTTGTTCTGACCTGGTCAACCTAGGTCAAGAGCTGTCACACCACTCTGTATCCCGCCAGGAGCGTTGGCATCGAAGACCACGAGGAGAGACGAGCCAAACCACGTGGATCCTTGTCTGACTCGGGGGGGGGGGGTGCACGAGGCCAGACGCAGACGCCATTTTGGAAGCAAGGATTTTCCAAAAATTTTACTTATATTACCACCAATGAAAAAATACTGCGCATAAACTTCCTCCTGATAAGTGTAGTCTTTTCTCAAGAGAGTGAGAGAGAAGAGAAAGGGAGGGAGAGAGAGAGAGAAAGAGATAGAGAGAGAGAGGGGGGAGGAGGAAGGGAGAGAGAGTGGGAGACAGACAGAGAGAGAAAAGAGGAGGAGACAAACAAACAAACAACAAAACAACCAACCAAACAAACAAACAGAAAAAACAAAAAAAAAGTAAAAAAAAAAAAAAAAAAAAAAACGAAAAACACTCACAAACAGCATAGCTTCCCTACACCCCCTAACCCACACCCCAACCCCCCACCCCCCCAACCCCCCAGAGACGCCCCACGCCCCCCAAAAGCGCTTTAGCGACGCAACGGCTTCACGGCGAATCCGGGACCTCCTCGGACTAATTTTACGGCCGAGTGCTCCCAACAGGTAACGGCTGCATTTGCAAGTTGCAGCGAGATCAACCGACCAGCTGGCTCATCGTTGCAAAGAGGGTTTTTTTGAGACCGACAGGTGGGATTGAGGGTGGGGAGGGGGAAGGAAGAGGGAGGGGAAGGAGGGGGGAAGGGAGGGGGAGGAAGGAGGGGGGAAGGGAGGGGGAGGGGAAGGAGGGGAGGGAAGGGGGAGAAGGAAGGTGGAGGGGTGGAAGGTGGGAGAGAGGGGGAGGGAGGAGCAGCGGGAAGGAGGGAAAGGGAGGAGGGAGGGAGGGAGGGAGGAAAGGATGAGGGGCGGGTAGCAAGGAATAAGGATTTGAGCAGAGAGTAAAGAGGGAGGGGGGATAGGTGTGCGTGCGTGCGTGCGTGTCTGTGTGTGTGTGTGTGTGTGTGTGTGTGTGTGTGGTTGTGTGTGTGTGTGGTGTGTGTGTGTGTGTGTTGTGTGTGTGTGTGTGGTGTGTGGTGTGCGTGCGTATGTGCGTGTGGTGCGAGTGTGTATGTGAATAAATGTTTGTGTGCTTGTATCTATATATTTCTGTGGATGAGTGAGTAAGTCTCTGCATCTTAACAAACTTAAAAAAACAGATACACACATACATCACATTTTTTCCAGTAAATGTAATATTGAAAACCTCTTCTCGATGAGAACTTTGAGAGCTACGTTCAGCCTCGTGAATTCCGGAGACACAAAGCCCAGTCACACCACGAGTTGAGTTGCAAGCATCCCTCTCCGCCATGAACCCACCGAGAAAGCATTGCATCAACGTGGGTGCAACAGAGCAATGAAATGTAGAAGAAATAGAGAGAGGGAGAGATGAAGCTTGTTCATATTAACACAATATTAACTTATAATTTATCTCTTCGATTATGATTATCTCTTATTATTAAATTATCTTATTATGATTATTATTATAATTATCCAGCGCTCGACATTGCAGTAGAATATGACCCTTATACATGCAACCAGATAGAAACACGTCCCTCTTGGCTTGTGTATCGGAGATCAGGTGAAATATTACGAAATTCTAAATATCTATTTGAAATATTTAAAAATTCTAGATGTAATATAACAAAGCTATTTGATTATGATTCCGATCTGGAGATATTATAAGTCCCTTCCCTCGCAACCAGATAGAAACACGTCCCTTTTTGGCTTATGTAGCGTAGATGAGATTAAAAATACGAGACCAGTGTACGCTTCAAGTTAAAAAAAAATCTAGATGTAATATAACAAACCTAATTATTTAATTATGATTCCGATCTGGAGATATTATAAGTACCCTTGTCTCGCTAAACTGCTCTTTGGAACGACCGCAAACTAACACCAAATTGGCCAACAGCGACTCTGCTTTAATCAGTTGCTCGTAGTCTTCATGCCTTGTAAACAACATTAAAGTCGTCTTCCTATTGTCGTTAATGTCAGTGCAATCGAAGAGATAATTATCCTCGTAGTTGGACATGTTTGCTTTGGATTTTGCTAAATAGTCTTGGCCATTTTAGCGTCCCTTGTGTTGGCTGTGTAGCGTGGTTGACGGCGTGGGAGCGATGGTGTGTTAATACGAAGCAGGTGGTTGTTTTATTCGTTATCGCAGTGTAGAACAAGGCGTTGTATCTA
>NW_020869223.1:810928-813428 GCF_003789085.1 Penaeus vannamei
ATGACCCGCCTGGCGTAAGACCCTCTTAAACGCCTTGACTGAGGTCGTCATCGCGATCTCGTGGATAATAATATTTCGTCGATTCTCCTGACCGTTTGGGAGTTGTGCTTTCTCTCAATTCCTCCGCGTGATTGTAGTTGGAGAGATTTATGATTACTTTCTCGGTTTTAGGTTTAAATGTCTATGTTTGCATGTGTGTTGTAAGGAGGTGCACGTAATTATAACGGTGAATGTTGAATATTTCCATCAATTTGATATTATATTAGAAGTCTTGTTCCAATTCATTCCACAGAAACACCTGAATTGTACCTTGTTCCTCGTACCTTCGGGGGGAAATCATTCCACCAGTGGGAGACAGCGGAAGCCTGTGACAAACCTGATCGGGGAGAGAAATGTAATTCTGATACACGCGGTCCTTGTCGGCGAGAGCGAAAATCCTGTTACTCGGGAGGGACTCGGTCTGGGGGACGTTAATCATTTGCGTTTCGGACTCCTGTGACTAATGGTCTGATGTTATCTAGGTGGTCTGCATATATATCTATTTTACGTTCTTTATCTCGTTGATTTATCTGGTGCGCTTTATAAAAGATTAATTATATGCTTCGTATATTTAATAGAGCTGACACGAGTGAGTATGTCTGCTCTTGTACTCGAGGTGAAGCTTGTTCAGGTATCAAGTGAATTTAAATTGAAATGTAAAGGGGTATTTCCCCATATGACGATCACACCTTTTTTAATATCTGGTAACACATCCATTCTTTTTTTTTTTTTTACATCTATCCTTAGAATTATCCCGGTTAGACAAAAAAAAAAAAAAAAAAAAGACGAAGGTCAGAGAGAGAGAGAAAAAAATGCTCTTTGGTGCCCCCGCTTCTACACGTATATATCACATGTAGTCTGTAGCCAGGGTCTTAACAACGCGCCCGCTGTTGGCACCCAGACTTGCCCCCCTCAAGGTCACCCAGCTGGAAGAACGGTTAGCCCGGAATTCAGCGATTCTACACACTCAGGTGATAAATGTAATGTGCGCAGACATACAGACGTGGGCGCAGGTATACTTGGGAAATCCATTAATTCATTCATTCTTCGCATTCATACGGTGAGTATTTATAAGGATACAAAGGGAGAAACGTACATTAATCTTATCTATTCATTTCTTAAACGCGCGGTGGTATAGACATACAGACACGTGAATACTTAAGAAATTAATCAACACATTCAGTCACATACAGAAAGAAAGTAGACACACACATACATGTCCATACATAATAATTCCAAAGACACAAACATTTTACATATTCATATTCGTAGACAAATACATACAGACAAAGATACATCAATAACATCCATCAACACAGCAGTGAACAGACGACTCCAGATACTTATTAACACATACATAAGACATGCATACCATACATACATACAAGTACAGTAAAAAACATAAAGATGGAATTCGGTATGTAAGGTAAAGAGACAAGGGACATACCTAGCATACCATAGGTTGTTCTTGCGTCACATTATAAAACGGTTCAACTTAATCTTTATTGTTATTTAGAGGTAAAAATATGCATACTCCGTGGGGTGTTTTCATACCTAGAATTCGTGTGAAATGTCACGTTATGGTGATTATATTTTGCATATGTGTGATGTCACTGCGAATATTGGTGGTGGGGAAGTTTGAATAACTTGATGATTACAAATCATGACATTATGATTATTATGATTATTGTATTAATATTGATTACTGTTGTAGTTATAATTAAATAAATAATAATCATATGTAATTGTTGTTATTATCCATTATTAATTTTTTTTATCATTATAATATTATCATTATTGATTATTCATTTATTATTATGTTGTTATTATTATTATTATTATTATTAATTATTATTCATTATTTTTATTACTTTTTCATTTCTATTATTGTGATTGTGGTTTTTTACTATATGCTTTCATTATCATATCATTATCATTTGCATAATCATTATCATTATAATTACAATCTTCATCATCACCATATTATCATCATCATTACATCATCATCATTATTGTGATCATTATCATTACACCATGATCATATCGTGATTATTATTATTATCATTGTTATTATCATTATCATTATTTATTGTCATTATTACTATTATTATCATTATTATCATTATTATTACTATTATTGTTATAATTATCATTATTATCATCATCATCATCATCATCATCATCATCATCATCATCATCATCATCATCATCATCATCATCATCATCATCATCATCATCATCATCATCATCATCATCATCATCATCATCATTCATCATTATTCTAAGCTATATAAAGAACCACACTAAAAAAAATATACTACAAAAATGTCAGTATAGGTCAAGATACAGCATTAAAAAAAATACAAAATTGAAAAAATTACCCCCATTAAAAGTAAATTACAAGCATAAACCAAAAACAAGGTTATTTAGCCTAACTTTCATCATCTTATCAAAGAGTTAA
>NW_020869223.1:820924-823424 GCF_003789085.1 Penaeus vannamei
CTCTCTCATTCTCCTCTCCCTCCCTCCTTCATTCCCTTCCCTCTTGGTGTGTGTGTCTTTTTAAAAATTCATATCTATATGAAATGCAGATCAAGTATACATAATTTTTTTATTACAATGGCTTCGCTTTGCCAAGTAAGCATTAGCTCTCTCATTATCTTAGCAGTATTTGTTTCACTTAATGGAAGTATGAATTTAATTATTGCTCATTTTCTTACTTCTAGATTTTTTTTTTTTTTTTTTTTTTTTTTTTTTTTTTTTTTCTTTAATCAATCTACTTACTGAAACTAATACTGATTGCCAAGATGTCTGAAACCCACATCGGAACCCGCAGTCAATATCCATATCGCAATATTGGTCATACTTCTAAGGCTTTTTCGACAAACGTAATATCCGTCAGAACGAGGCTGTATCGGAGTATTGTTGTAATAAACGCTTTTGGTTAGCACTGTTTTATTCTGTCGCAATATAACGTTGCTATACCGAAGGGTTTCAGACGTAGATGCGATTTTCGACCAAGTATGCGCTGAATATTTCATGTTACTAGCTCGGTTCTTTATTTATGTAATCTCGACAATAGTTTGGAAACATTCTATATTTCGGTATATATATTTATATTATATATTATATATTATATTATTTATTATATATGTAATCTCGACAATAGTTTGGAAACATTCTATATTTCCCTTTGTTTATGGATTTTGTAGTGAAACGAAAGGATAAGGAGCATTTCAAAGTTGTGAACTGCATGATACAGTAGCAATACATGTTAGGAACCATTTACTTAAGAGGTATTAGTTTCAGTATCACCATCATCATTTTTAACATTATCTTTAACACTGTCACGTCATTACTACGACCACTATACCTCTTGTGATGCTTGTACTACTAGTGCTATTACTACTAATACTAATTACTACTAATGCACTATCATCACTATTATCATTATCGTGATCATTTCTAGATCCCTGTCACATTTATTTAAGAGTTAGAAATAAGCCTTAGTAACTTTGTCGTTTAAGATTTATAAACAGGAAAAAATTAATGTGTAAACTTTTAGTAATTATTATTTTTATAAGAATTATTAATTTTGTTAATTATTTAGTCATTATTAATTTTTATTAGAAACTTAGTAACTTTGTCGTTTAAGATTTATAAACAGGAAAAATTTCAGGTGAATTAAATACACAGTCAGTGCATTTGCATACGAATATGTAATGCATATTTAAATAACTTTTACCTCTGAAGATGTGATCAATTGCATGGAGGATTTTTTTTTTTTATTTATGTGAAGAAATCTAATAAACGTTCAGGGAAACGGACACATTTATCGTTCGTTTTTTAAAAGGAAGATGAAACGGATTTTTCTTTCATCTCCGCTTTTGAAATGCGTCAAGTGGTCAGGCACGTTAGGACTGTGTTTACTGAAGCGAAATTGCAGCTCAAGGCATTCTGAAATACATTTTAAGATAATTATCCATCCTATGTGGTTGGCATAAATAGCCTAGCTTTTTTTTTCTCTCTCTCTCTCTTTTTTTTATCCTTTTCTTATCTATGTTGCTATGTCTCCGTAGCCATTTTGGCATAAAATAGCCTAGCTATTTTTTTTTCTCTCTCTCTCTCTCTTTTCGTTTTTTTTTTATCCTTTTTCTTATCTATGTTGCTATGTCTCCGTAGCCATTTTTTTCTCATTTATTATTTTCTTATTCATAATGTTAATACGTTTCCATCAACAAAAATTTAGATAATTTTTTTTAAGAATTTTTATTCGTTCCCATAATCAAAATTTCCCGTTTCTTATTATTTTCTTATCAATCATACTACTACATTTCCATCAACAAAAATAGTTTAGATAATTATCTTTTTAAAGGGCATGTATTCTTTTCCATATTCCAATATATGTTAATGATTCGTGTCGGTCATATTAATACATTTCCACCAACAAAAATAGTTTAGATAATTATCTTTTTCAAGGACATGTATGCGTTTCCATATTCCAATATAAGTTAATGATTCGTGTCGGTCATATTAATACATTTCCACCAACAAAAATAGTTTAGATAATTATCTTTTTCAAGGGCATGTATTCGTTTCTATATTCCAATATATGTTAATGATTCGTGTCGGTCATATTAATACATTTCCACCAACAAAAATAGTTTAGATAATTATTTTTTTAAGGACATGTATTCGTTTCCATATTCCAATATATGTTAATGATTCGTGTCGGTCACTGTCTGGCGATTCACGGATCATTCGCTTCAAATGGGATTCGGTGATTCGGATCCAGGTGAACGACGCGGCGAATTCTGCAACGACCGTGACAATGAACAGGAACCGAAGCCCGTGATTCGCCGTTCCGAACGAGTTGTCTTGCTCGCTCGCTCGCTCTCTCTTTCTCTTTCTCTCTTTCTCTTTCTCTTTCTCTTTCTCTTTCTCTTTCTCTTTCTCTTTCTCTTTTCTCTTCTCTCTTTCTCTCTCTCTCGCTCGCTCGCTC
>NW_020869224.1:24846-29846 GCF_003789085.1 Penaeus vannamei
CGCATAATCATGTGTTTTCTTGTTCTTCCTTAAATTATTTTCAGTAAGTCCATGTAGTATAACTCCTTTTACGTGTGTGTGTGTGGACTAGAGAGCCAGAAAGGGGGGGGGGGGATTTGCTCTCTTCGTTGCTACTGAATATAAAGACTGTGAGAGAGGTTATGAAGACGATGGAATATTAATGTATCACATTTATTGATGAGAATAAATAATCGCTGACATAAGATGTATTAGGCGTAGGCTGGGGTTGGCTTGTAGGCAGGGGCAGGTTCGTAGCAGGCTTGTAGGGCAGGCAGGTTCGTAAGTGGGAGCAGGCTTGTAGCAGGAGGCAGGCTTGTGTAGGGGCAGGTTTCGTAGCGTGAGCAGGCTTGTAGGCAGGGGCAGGTTCGTAGCAGGCAGCAGGCTTGTAGGTAGGAGCAGGTTTGTACTCGGAGTGCTGGGCCTCACCCTCGTAGCTGACCTCAGCCACGTAGCCAGAGTCGCCGTTAACAGTGTAGGCACCTTCTGCAGACGACCGTCGGGGAGGAGGACGTAGTAGGAACCTTGGGTGTTGTACCCATCACGAGCTTCCTGGTGGCCGAAGTCGTTGCCGGAGTAGTCGTCCTTTACAGCATAGTTGAAGTCGTACTTGGCAGGTTCCTAAAGAAAATTCTGAATTAGATGTACATATCATAAACGAATTCCCCCAAGTTTAGCTGTACAAATAAACAAACTGTGAAACATTTGCTTATTATTACGAACTGAAACTAACCTCATATGTGGGTTCAGGGGTATAGCCATACGTGGGCTGTGAGGGAGTAGCTACAGCGACAGCCACAAGGGCCAACACGACGGCGGTCTAGAAAAGAAAGTTCGTGTTAATTTCCAATGATTCAGATATATATATATATATATATATATATATATATATATATATATAATATATATATATATATATATATATTATATATACACACACACACAAATCCTAACTGAATCCAATCATATGTTATTTGATACCAATATTTTTGTCCAGAGTAGTTCTAGGACACAAATCACCTTTGAGATCATTGTGAGAAGTCAGAACGTATATGATAATACAGCTGCTGTGTCTGAGCTTTATATAGTTGTTCACATATGGGTGGGGCCGTGCTTGGACGACAGAGAAAGGGAATCTATGGTCACACTGGTGACCTTGATCGTGAACCTAAACTGAAAGGAAAAAATAAGTGGCTCATATAGATCAGTGGCCAAACTGTCAGTATTTTTCCTTGGAATGTAAAAATAATGATAACTGATCATACACAGAGAAGAATATTCTGAAATGTACTGTAACCATCATTATTCCTTATCGGCATTTCTTACATCGTCATCATTATTACTATTATTATTTTACTCCCTCGTACATATATATATATATATATATATATATATATATATATATATATTATATATATATATATATATATATACAAAATAGGGATGATCGAACTTTGACTTTTATAAAACTTGTATGCACTTCAAAGTAGACCACTAAGTTCTCCACAAACTAACCCAAACCGTGTTCCTTCCTGTTGAAACATTCTTCGAAGTCCTTTCCTGAGACGATCATAAGACGCTTCACGTGTTTATAGAAAAGATATTGGCAAGGTGATAAGTTGTCTTCTAAGAGACTACCTTCCGAAGGTGAAGATCCCCTAGATAGCTTAACTTTGGACCGTTTTCTAAGATGGAGAGAAATGCGGCGAAATAACTCCTGACGCAAATGAGTCTTTCGAGAAAGGTTTCCAGCAGCCGGAGGACCAGTCAAGGCGGACAGAGGGTTTCTTTCGAAAGGGGTTAATGGTTGAGCAATCTAACTAGTATAGTTTTCTTTATATATGCATACAAATTTATATATAGTGTATATATATATATATTCATATACATATATATGTATATATGTATATGCATATATATACATGCATATCTATATACACACACACACACACACACACACACACACACACACACACACCACAACACACACACACACACATATATAAATATATATATATATATATATATATATATATATATATATATATATATGTGTGTTGTGTGTGTGTGTGTGTGTGTGTGGTGTGTGTGTGTGTGTGTGTATATATATATATATATATATATAATTATATATATATTATATATGTGTGTGTGTGTGTGTGTGTGTGTTGTGTGTATATATATATTATATATATATATATATATATATATATATATATATATATATATATATATATATATATATATATATATATATATACCTATTTTTTCAAGGTGAGCTTCTGTTCATCGGAATCGATCAATGAATCAGTTGAAAATCTCACATCACACCGAATGTAAAGTGGAAATGTAAACGTATCACAATACAGGAATGAAAAGATGGAAGGGGGATAATATGACGCCTTGAAGTGTGTTCATACTGCATATTCACTGCGTTTTCGCCCTTATAGCTAGCATTCCTTGATGAATGTTTTCGGTAGAGAATTGCATGCGCACGTAAATACATACATACATTGATATATATATATATATATATATATATATATATATATATATATATATATATATATATATATATGTATATGTATGTATGTATGTAGTATATACATATATATATAAACATATAAACAGATATAAGTGTATGTACATCTACATATATATGTGCATACGTATATACATAATCATACACATACATACATACATACACACACACACACACACACACACACACACACACACACACACACACACACACACACACACACACACACACACACACACACACATATATATATATATATATATATATATATATATATATATATATATATATATATATATATATATATATATATACTTTCATACACCTGTTTGTGTGCGGAAATCTAACAACGAAGGAGATGAAAATGGAATATGCCGAACATTCCGCATAATCGTGCATTTTCTTTTTCTTCATTTTATCATTTCATTGAGTTTATTCAGTATGAAACCTTTACGTGTTGCGTGTATTTGAGGAGAGAGTTGTGGGGGGGGGGGCATTGCTGTCTTCGTTTTACTGAATATAAAGGCTGTGAGAGAGGTTATGAAGGCGATGGAATATTAATGTATCACATTTATTGATGAAAATAAATAATCGCTGACAAAATGTATTAGGCGTAGGCTGGGTTGGCTTGTAGGCAGGGGCAGGTTCGTAAGCGGGAGCAGGCTTGTAGCAGGCTTGTAGGCAGGGCAGGTTCGTAGGCTTGTAAGCAGGAGCAGGCGGCAGTAGGCTTGTGCAGGGTCAGGGTAGGCTTGTAAGCAGGAGCAGGGTCGCAGTCAGGGTAGGCCAGCAGGTTCGTAGGCTTGTAAGCAGGAGCAGGCTTGTAGGTAGGGGCAGGTTCGTAAGCAGGAGTAGGCTTGTAGGCAGGGGCAGGTTTGTAGGTAGGAGCAGGTTTGTACTCGGAGTGCTGGGCCTCACCCTCGTAGCTGACCTCAGCCACGTAGCCAGAGTCGCCGTTAACAGTGTAGGTCACCTTCTGCAGACGACCGTCGGGAAGGAGGACGTAGTAGGAACCTTGGGTGTTGTACCCATCACGAGCTTCCTGGTGGCCGAAGTCGTTGCCGGAGTAGTCGTCCTTTACAGCATAGTTGAAGTCGTACTTGGCAGGTTCCTAAAGAAAAATTCTGAATTAGATGTACATATCATAAACGAATTCCCCAAGTTTAGCTGTACAAATAAACAAACTGAAACATCTGCTTATTATTACGAACTGAAACTAACCTCATATGTGGGTTCCGGGGTATAGCCATACGTGGGCTGTGAGGGAGTAGCTACAGCGACAGCCACAAGGGCCAACACGACGGCGGTCTAGAAAAGAAAGTTAGTGTTAATTTCCAATGATTCAGAAATATATATATATATATATATATATATATATATATATATATATATATATATATATATATATATATATATATATATACACAAATCCTAACTGAATCCAATCATACGTTATTTGATACCAATATTTTTGTCCAGAGTAGTTCTAGGTCACAAATCACCTTTGAGATCATTGTGAGAAGTCAGAACGTATGTGATAATACAGCTGCTGTGTCTGAGCTTTATATAGTTGCCAACATATGGGTGGGGCCGTGCTTGGACGACAGAGAAAGGGAATCTATGGTCACACTGGTGACCTTGATCTTGAACCTAAACTGAAAGGAAAAAATAAGTGGCTCATATAGATCAGTGGCCAAACTGTCAGTATTTTTCCTTGGAATGTAAAAATAATGATAACTGATCATACACAGAGAAGAATATTCTGAAATGTACTGTAACCATCATTATTCCTTATCGGTATTGCTTGTATTGTCCATTATTACTATTATTGTTTTATTTCCTCATACCATACACATGTCTATACAGAATAGGGATGGTCGAGCCTTTGACTTAGAAATGAACACCGTACTTTTATTATAGAAACTTCTATGCACTTCAGAGTAGACCATTAAGTTCTCCACAAACTAACCCTAACCGTGTTCCTTCCTGTGGAAAAGTCCTTTCCTGAGACGATCAAAAGACGCTTCACGTGTTTATAGAAAAGATATTGGCAAGGTGATAAGTTGTCTTCTACGAGACTACCTTCCGAAGGTGAAGATCCCCTAGATAGCTTAACTTTGGATCGTTTTCTAAGATGGAGAGAAATGCGGCGAGATAACTCATGATGAACGCAAATGAGTCTTTCGAGAAAGATTTCCAGCAGCCGGAGGACCAGTCAAGGCGGACAGAAGGTTTCTTTCGAAAGGGATTAATGGTTGAGCAATCCAACTAGTACGGTTTTCATTTAAAATATGCATAGAATGTTTTATATAGTATATATATATATATATATATATATATATATATATATATATATATATATATATATATATATATATATATATATATATATATATATATATATGTTTATATACATATATAAGTACAGTATACATATGTATAG
>NW_020869224.1:38327-48327 GCF_003789085.1 Penaeus vannamei
AATGTTAGCTCTTTGACTGGTAAAGGGAGAGACTTGGCTGACAGGAGGGAGAGAATGGTGTACTACTGTAGATGGAGGAGAGTGCGAACTATTCTACAATGGATTGGATGGAAAAAAGAAACAGTTAGGGTCATTTTCAGTGAAAAGATTGTCAAAAGTGATTTAAGATAAAGAAAGTGTCTGATAGATGGTGACTCTCTCCCAGCGAAGGTTGGTAATGGCCATGATGTAGGCCATGGTCTCGGGATCTCACTCTTGTTCTACTGCTAGAGCCTTGTAGTTGACCCCAAGCTAGATGGAAGAGATCTCGATGCGTGAGAGAGAATCGGCAAAAGGATTCTGGGAGCCTGAGAGGTGTCATCGTGCAGCCCGTCTCGGCAATGGCTCAGAGTAGTCGTTGCTGCTGCTCTGACCATGCATCCCCTGACTTGGAAAGGGCGTTGACCAGGGGCTTGTGATCTGTGAAAATAGTGTAAGACGTACCCTCGAGCATGTGGCGGAAGTGTCACACAGCCAAGTGAACTGCCAGGAGCTCTCTGTCGAACGTGCTGTACATCCACTCAGGTGGTCGGAGCTTTCAGCTGAAGAATGCCAAGGGCTGTCGTCTGCCATGGACGTTTTGTTCCAGGACGGCTCCTACTGTAACTTTGCTGGTGTCTGTTGTGAGGTAGAGCTGGGCATTCGGGGCAGGCCGTGCTAAGATAGTAGCCCTGGCAAAGGCTGTTTTAGCAGCTGTGAAGGCTTTCTCTTGGTCATGGGCCCAGGCAAGCGATTTCTTGTTTCCGGCGACGGCCTCCTGTAGGGGGGCGAGAATGCTAGCAGCTCCGAGGATAAATCAGTGATAGTAGTTTATCATCCCTAGGAACTGCTGGACTCCCTTGACAGATGTTGGCGTAGGGAACTGGAGCACAGCGTCGATTTTATTGACCTGTGGTCGGCTGCTGGTGCCAAAAATGCATTTGTCCGGGCTCACTACCAGGCCATTTTGCTTCAGAAGGTGAACGATTGTTCAGACGTGCTGGTGGTGTTCCTGGTGGTCTCGTGAAGAAATGAGGATGTCGTCAGCGTAGACCACGCAGAATGGGAGCTTGCCAAAGATCTGGTCCATCATCCTCTGGAAGGTGGCATCGCTGTTCCTGATCCCAAAGGTGTAGTGGAATACGTAGCTTCCAAATGGGGTAACGATAGCTGTTTTGGGGATGTCATCTGGATGGACAGGCACTTGGAAGTATCCCTTGAGAAGATCCAGTTTTTAGAATATGCAGGCGTCGCCTATGCTGGCCGTCAAGTCGTTGATGTTAGGCATGGGGTAATGGTCCAGCTCCGTGATGAGGTTGAGTCTCCGGTAGTCGCCACATAGGCGCCACGAGTTGTTTGGCTTCTGGACCATGTGTAGAGGGGATGCCCATGGACTGGCAGCCTTGGAGCAAACACCCATGGGTTCCATTTCTGTGAAGACGAGCTTGGCGGCGTGGAGCATCTCTGGCCTCAAGCGACGGAAACGAGAGTGGACTTGGGGTCTCATTGCCTTGATGTGGTGGTAGACTCCGTGTTTTGCTGCTGCTCCTGGGTTAGTGTGGTGGAGCTCTGGCTAGAAGACTGCAGGGAAATCGCTGAGTATGTCCCTGTAGCCATCTCTGGTGAGTCTATGCTGACGTCAGGAGGACCCGCAATGGAGACTGCGTTGACTGGAAGTGGAGTGAAGGTCTCCGTGTTGATGAGCCGGCACTTTCTCATATCAACCAACAGGTTGTGGTGTGAGAGGAAATCGGCGCCGAGTAGTGGCCGGGTCACATCAGCGATGAAGAAGCTACATAAATAAGGGTGCCCGGCAAGGTGCATGGCGATGTCTCTGGAACCGTAGGTGTTGATTGGTGTTCTGTTGGCGGCGACGAGCTTCTGCAGGTCGTTGGCGGCAGTTCGTCTGTCGGTCTGCGTTGCAGGAAATATGGAGAGGAAGGCTCCGGTATCGATGAGAAAGTGCTTGCTGGATCTCTCGTCTTGAACGTGGAATCCGATTTGGGAGCGGATGACAGCGTTGATAGAGGTCGCGGCCATCCAGACAATTGTAGGCTGCGCTGCCAAAGCGCTTGTGGTAAGAGCAAATGCCATCTGCTGCAAGGAATGAGCTGAAGGGCCTCCGTATGGGGTTGCTGCGTTGATGTCGGTACTGGTGGGTGCTGTTGATGCGGGCGGGCTTGTCGATGGGCTTCCATCAGTGCATTGGCTCTGGTGATGAGGATATCCATGGCCGTCTCGTCTGAGTCGTGGAGCTTCTCCCTGATATTGTCGGGGCGAGAGTGGAGCCAAATTTCATTTTTAAGATCCACTTCATGGAACTTACCTTGTTCATCTTTGGTGGGGAGGCGGCATAGGGTGTTGATTTCTTGCCAGACTTGTTTTGGAGTCCAGTCCACAAGCGGCGTGTTGGGGATGTTCAGGATCTGTCGCACCCTCTCAGATGGAGAAAGAGAAAACTCCTTCAACAGCTCCTGCTTCAGTGTATCGTAGTCGATGTCGTCTAGCTGGCTGTATAACCAGGGGGCTATCCAGTGAAAAACTTCCTTGGGTAAAACGGCCACGACTTGGTCTGCTTTGGTGGTCGCCTTCACTATATTCTTAAGCCTGAACTGGGTTTCAGCTCGCCGAAACCTTGTGAGGGCTTCATTTAGAGAAAAGGGTGGAAGGCGGATGGAGGCGGCATTCACTTCAGTGAAAGGGGTAGCTGCGTCGGTACTCATGTCGTCACTTCGGTGTGACCAATGTAGAGAGGCCTTTAGCGAGGTAATCAAGAGCTAAGGTCTTGAGTGCTTGTGGTGAAGCAAACACTGAAGTGCAGAGAAGTCTGTCTATTTTCGGCAAGCAATGCGATATATATACAAACAGGGCAAAGTAACACTGCTGGGTCGTCTGCGGTTAAGGTGTGCTGATTGGGCGACGGGTGCATTCTTATCTTTCGCGTCGCGGCGAATCAGCGAGTGAGGTTGCGCCTGTGCCGAGTGAGGCAATTAAGCGGAGAGAGGCAGCGCCGGTGCCGAGGTGATTGTGGCCTCTGCCACAAGCCTCAAGTCTGTGAGGAGAAAAAGTTTCCAATTATTCAAATACTGTTCAAAATTGGAAGGACAAGGAGATAGCTGGGAGATGTCGAAGCATACAACTTTCATGTGTGTTGCAGATTGTGCGTTGTAGTCAACCGAATGCTCTTTAAAACTGTTCATCACTAATGGGTGTTTCACTTGTAGCGATATCTGTCCCATGCTGCAACTTCAGTTAAATCACTTTGGTCCACTCAGTGTTTCACCATGGAACAGATTTCCATATATATTGGTCAGGAAGTTCGGAGAATTGCTGTAAAGGCAGCACATAGACAGTGACTGTGAAATATGAAAGCATGTCTGAGGTGGAAGAGAAGGATGATGAAAGAAGAAGTGGAGTAGAGAGAGAGGTAAAAGTATGTGTCTGCGCTATCAAAGCACCAACATGGGGGTTGGAGAGTGGGACATAGGTAATAGGAGAGAGAATTGGAAAGTGATTACTATAAGGAAGGTGGTCCAGATATGATCAGTGAAAGTTCAGATGAAGGGAAGGAGAGCAAAGAGAAAAGTCAAGACATTGAAAAGGTTTGAGTACTAATGTCAAAGTGGGAACAGCCTCGGGAAGTAGTGGTGATCACCCAAAGAGTATGGCAACAGTTGATATCAGCAACTATGAGGAATGGTGGTTGAAGCTAAGAAACTAAAGTTTCAAATGGGAATAGAAGAGTAAAAGCATATTGAAACAATCGAGATCCAGCAGGGAGAAAAGATACAAATAACTGAGCAAGGGACAGTGATTTGAAAGGGAAGTATAGTGTATGATGGACGAGTATATAGGGAATAGAGTGATGATACAAAATCATTATTTGGAATCGGTACTGGAAGTTTCTTGGAGACAATGGATGGGTTGTAGGAAGATATGCAGTGACTAAGATCAGGTATGAGAAAATCTCGAATATCCCACTGTAGATGAGCCACTATGAACCAATTATGGGGCAATATGGGTAGAAATGGATGTCGAAGATGTAGGAGGACCACGGGACTGAGGTAGAGGGTCAGGGGAAAGAGGTGTAACATCAGGAGGTTCATTTGGGGGTGGTGGTGAATAATATGGAAAGTATGCATCCCTACTGGAAGGCACTGGTTTGGTTCTTGAGCTGGAGTTCAAGTTACAGTAGATTCTATACTTTATTACAAAGGGAATACGGTAGCTTCTACGGAGGACAGGCGTGGCAGAGCGGGCTGTCTCAGCTGCTCAGAAATTGCCATGAACAAACCGTTTTGAGACATTTCATGAGAAATATGAAAGAATTTGAACATAAAATTAGAAACGTATAATCACGTGTTTCATGGTATAAAACAAAATAAGGGATACCTTATGTACTGTGTTTGCGGTCACACGGTTTACACGGGTTGGACGAAGACATTGGGTATATTTGTACAACTAAAAAACTTCGTGGTAGGGAGACAGAATTGCCAAGATTTTATGAAACATACATTTGAAATCGATGATAGTAGCGATCACATACAGTGAGTCAGAATAAGCATTCTCTAAAGAGCATAAACCACACATTTATACACATAGTTCACAAAGTAATTAAAGAAAGAGATCGAAACGGTAAGTGTCGGAATTGCTTGCTCGGGAGGCAGTTCGTCATTGTCATCTCGTAGATCTGTTGGAATGGGCGGAAGAGTGTTGAATTACTGTGAAACAAGAAGCGGATGGCTATTCTGCTATGCAAGGCGAGAGAGATCACGAGAACAGGTCACTACAAGGTGGATCTGAGGAAGGAAATTGTTATAACAAAAGGGATTCATGCGAGTATCCGGGAGGGATGAGAAGGGATAGTGGGGAAGGAAGTGGGGTTGGTGTAGGTGAAGGAGAGGATGGGATGTGTAGGGATGGAGTAATGGGAAGAGGGGTAGGGGGATATGAGGAGGATGGATGTCAGTAGTCACTTTAAATGTAGACGGAATGGGAGAAGAGGAATTGGAGGATGGTTGAGAGAAACGAGCTTCCTCTTGAGTCATACTGAAGAAGTTCCGGATGTCTTCAAGGGTTTCTGGAGGATGATGGGTGGGGAGGTTTGGGGAACAAAGGATTTTTGATGAGGTGAAGAGATAGGCATTTGGGGAGTAGATGTATGTGTAGGAGTAGATGTGATCGGAGCTGGGATAGAACATTTAGAATGGTGCGATAGGAAAGGCTAGAAGGAGGGATAGACATGGGGGTGGGTGTTGTTTTGGATGGAGCATCTGGATATGGAATGGACGAAAGGAAATTGGAAGATAGGGGAAGTAGAGGTGGGAAAGTGGGGAATAGGCAGAAGAGTTATTGAGGAAGATGTATAGACCACTTAGTAGAGAGCAATGAATTTAGCGTAGGGATGGCACTTCAGTAGGGATTTGTATCTGCGAATTGCTACCTCAGCCTCAAACTTGCAAAAGGGCAGTTCCTATAAATATATTATATTATGGAAAATGTACAGGATTTTTCAGGGCCATTTGAATGGTCATAACCAGGCTGGGTACATAGAGGGCAGCAGGCTATGGAGCGATGGTGCTCTGTATGGTGGCCAAAATGCCAACCTTTTTGAAATGGATGGGGTGGAAGTTTAAATTGTCTAACAGGGTAAAATTCTCTGGGGAAGGTCATGTCAATGGAAGGTAATCTAGGCAATATTAATGTGGGACTTACGGCGGCCTCTAGGAGGAATAACGTAGCACTGTATTGTTACTGCAGGATAGGCAAGTAGGTTGTCTTCGCTGTCTGACCAATCCTTGTAGACAGGGTAATCAGCCGGAGAAGTGGAAATAGTTTCAGTACAAGTATTAAGGGACGAGTGGGGAGGAGCGGGAATGGGTTTACCAGTGAGGAAAATAATGCATGAGCTTACGACTTCGATGTAACTGTGACAAGGTGTTGTGGCGAATGCCACAGCTACACAGCGGCACATCAACTCCATCTAGGTTAGTGTAGTTACCTTTGCAAAGAGCTTGCCAACTGACTCAACGGCGTCATACCCGGTTCCGACTAATCAGCGAGCTCGGCCGCGTGGCGGTCCGGGTACATTTGACCTATACAAATATTAACATTAGACCTCTGCACATTGAATTTGTTCTCATCATAAATTTTAATTGAACCTTAAACAATCAATACAAACTTAGGACTTCGACAACGTGAACGATCAGGACGGCTGCAGAAAGAAACTTTGCCTATTTGGTTTTGGAGACTGTTGAAAAAGGAGGGTATTGTCAAAGTAAGGAGTTGTAACCAAAAGGTTTGTAGAAGTGGAAATTGTAGAGACGAGAACGGGAGGAAGACGGTGGTGTGGAGTGAGATAGCACTGTCGTGGGGGAGGGTAATAAGGATGAAGAGTTGTACTGAGGGAGGAGGTAGAAAATGACGATGATTGTATAGAAGATGGGATGTAGGATATTGGGAGTGTCTTTTGAAGGTTGAGTTATAACCTAGGACTAAGAATGGGTTAAGTTGACTGAAAGTGTCAGGAGGGGGTGTAGTACCAGTGGTCGGAGCCATGATCAAAGTAATGTCAGGGGTCAAAAAACCAGAGGAGTTTGATTCAGGGCCTTTAATAAGGGTACAAAATCTTCATTACTGGCCATGGTAAGATAAAAGATACACCCCTCTGGATCCCCATGAGGGGTAAGGGTTAGACAATTACCGTATCTATGGCTCCCTGACCCCTTTAAGGCTGGCACTAAGTCAGGAAAGGATTGGAGAAGCTAAGCAAAACGAAAGGAGAAAGAAAACTGCAAATTTAGTTGAGGCGAAGGCTGAGGCCCAAGGTAGGGGAGATCCCAACATTTGGCCTGCCTCCGTCTCCGAAGCATCCCCCCCCCCCCCCGCGGCAACAACGGGAAATGAACTGGGGGGAGGGGGTTCCAGACAGCGATGACTACGCCACTCAACAGGGATTGTAACACCACCCGAGTCTAAACAAACTACTGGAGAGTCTGCTTGATACAACTGTGTGAATTACTCAGCACAACGTTCTCGAAAGTGTATGTCCATCCACTAGGCATACTGCGGTCATCAGTGAGGATGGCTTGGATTTCAACTTTCACAAGGCTTGATAGGCAGTTCGAAGGTTATGTACTAAGAAATGGCCTTCAACCTGCTCAGCATGATTCCCTGCGCACTAAAGAACTGCACAAATCTGTTATGCATGAATCTGTGTGTGTTCTTATCTAGTTCTTTCACTAAAGGAGAACAGTTAAACTCATATGGTCCCATCTGTTATATTTAAAATATCGTACCTTTTTATATTGTTAAGTATCTTTGGCACACGTTATTTGGAACATAACATGTTTCAATAGTTCTGTTTATAAAACTTTTTTATAGATGATTATCGTCTCTTTTTTATTTTACTTCTTGTGTTCACAAATATAGTTATATTTGCCTAACTTCACTCTTCCTGTGTGGAATCAACGTTCGAACAAAATGCAACAGTAACAACTATTGCTTTGCCAGGGCCCTGACGAAGCAATGGCGAAAAGGCCTTCGACATATTCATGTTTTTTTGTTCATACCTTCGTTGTTCCTATTGCAATTCACTCTTCCTGTAAAATGGTTGTTCAGTGTAAACATGTCATCTTTTTTCTTCTTCCTTCGAGAGTAGAAAGTCCTATTTTCTGTAATATATCTTCGTAGCCCATATCCTTTTGAATAGGTACCCATCTTGTGGCTGCTCTTTGAACTATTTCGTTTGCCTATACCCTTTCCAAGGGTATAAGCAAACCATTGCACCTTACTCTAGACCAGGTCTTACGATGACTGTGGTGATCTTTCCCATATCTTCGCCCACATAGATGAATGCCTCCATCATGTTGACAATCAGCCCGAGCAATTTATGGACCTTTTATATGATCATTTGGGCTTTGGTTCCGGTTTATGATAATTCCAAGGTGTTTTCCCCTATCTGCCCAGTTCAGTGCTGCGTCTTCTAATTCATATTGGCATAGTGGACAATTTCCACGTCGAACATGACTAGATGGCATTTTTTGGTGTTAAAATCCATTTACATCCAACTCCATATGAATAAGTTATCGATGTCACTTTGAAGGCATCGTCTGGAAACATATTCAGATAACTACATTAGCTGAGGCTCGATCACAAAAAAAATATTTTCTTTTTCAAAAACGTTTTTTGCAAGCAGAATTATTGCTAAAATCATCGTAATCATCATTTAAACTGGAAAAGGGGGGTTATCGACTCATCTCTTGCTTGACCGTAAATCACTGATGAAAATAGTAAACATAATCGGCTTCAAGACTGATCCCTGAAGCACTCTGCCAGGCTGAGTACTTCTCTCTAATTACGGGTCTCTCAAAGAAAGTTTTTCATCCATTCGAAGAGTTTGCTTTTCACTCCACCTAGGTGTTCTTTTTTCCACCATAGTCTTCTATGAGACGCTTTACGAATAGTATTTTTAAAGACGATTTGATACACATGACTTTCCTTCACTAGAACCAAATTGCTTGTTTGATATCCTTTCATTTTTTAAGTACTGCAGCCCTTTTTTTTTTCATTATTCTTTTTACCATAATTACGGAAACTGGGACATAATTTCGAGAGTTTTGTCTTTCACTGTTCTTACACAAGGGTGTTAAGTTGACGAGTTTCCAACTTTATGGTAGTTTCCTTCATATCCCTGAATTTTGGAATATTAACAATAAAGGGGTACAAAGTTAATTGTCACATTCCCTAAGAACCCGGTTAGATATCTCATCTGGTCCCTCTGCTTTAGACTTGTTTTAGACCCTTTTAGTAGGTCTTATTTTTATATAATTAAAGAGCTTTGGTTGATTTGTACATCTAGTGATTATATCCTTTTCAGAATCAACTATCTCCTCCCTCCCTTCTGCTTCTGCCTTTCGATGTGACTTTTGTTCCTTGAGATCTATGTCTTCCGAATCTTTTCCAAAGGAGCTACTTGTTTTCTCATGTTTTTGCTTTGATCCTTAACAACTTTTGACCATTTTTGCTTCATTTTAGAAAACATAAAATGTTTCTACTTTTTTCTATACACTGCAAAATCATGAGTATTGCATATCGAGGTTATCATCGTCGAGTGTTTCCCAGTTTATGCCATCAAAGAAATCTTAAAGACTTCTACAATCACCCGTCTTGTAACTGTACTTCCCCTTTCTTTCCTTACGAGGATTTTTTTCTGTAACAGACAGTATTTTAAATTAATTACTACATGGTCATTTTTTCCTAGAGGAGGACAGTACTCATCATCCTTAATATCATCTTTATGCATTGTGAATGTTAGGCCAAGCATAGACGGTCTATCTATTTAGCATTCAACGAATGTGACTGTGCTCTGGGATCGAAACTTTTGACATTAAAATCGTTACAAAGTTTCTTTTGCATTGGTTTCCAAGACGTAACACCTTCCGGGCTCCTTAACATTTTCTGTAAACAGTAGTCTCTGAACCCTACTGTTACATCGTTTGGGATCCAATTTCGATTCAGTAATTCAAATTCATCTGGTTTATTGATTTCATTTATTGTTTATAGGTCTAACAACTTCGAAGATAAACCATCTATATTTGTATAAACTATTTCTATATAATCTTCCAGTATACCTTTTGGCTGCAGGGCTAGTGTCTCTGTATCTACATTTTGGTCCCAATAGTATATTTGCTTTGCTTGGAGACATCTCACCCTCCAAATGAACAGTTTTTCTTCTTCAGTCCTGTTCATATTTGTTTTTTACCCTTCCATTTTTTTTCGGCAGTGTTTCTGTCATCTTTGGTCATATTTTCTCTAATCCAGATTTTCTTATATTCATTCGTGAGCAGGACTTTGGCTTTCTAAATTATATCAACTACCATTTGCTAATTCATGAATATTACTTTAAAGGGCGATTCTTTCCCTTTTCGAATAATCACAGTCTCCTGTGAGCGCTCTCTCTCTCTCTCTCTCTCTCTCTGTC
>NW_020869224.1:69793-79793 GCF_003789085.1 Penaeus vannamei
TAATGATATGTAGTTATCATTATCATTATCATAACTATTGATGATAATGAAAATGCTACCAATTGCCGTATCAGATACTGACATTACTCGTCACTGTTTGTAAATATTTCTTATTGTACCTAAAGGATTTGTTTCAATTGTGATTAACTAGGAGAAAATTCTACAGTGAGACCCAGACTCATCCAGGGTCCAATTTCATCGATCTGTATCCATATAAGTTGAGATATCTTCAATCTACTTCCAGGTCTATCTACTACCTGTATTCAATGGTTTCCTGTAACAGTGAAGTGAGCCATACGGGTACTTCACCTCGGCGAAGGGGGGCCCGGAGGAAGCTGTAATTAATGGCAACCTCATGCGTCCAAAGCATGTGTTACTACTACTAATAATGAAAATATTAATAATGATATTGATAATAACAATGGTGAAAATAATACTATTGATAATAACAATGATGAAAATAATAATAGTATTGATAATGACAATAATAATGCTAATGATAATAATGATAAGAGTAATGCTAATAATAATAATAATGATAAGAATAATGCTAATAATAATAATGATAATAATTATGATACTAATGATTCAGGCGGGTGAGTATAGCATGCCCGCGTGGATGCTGCCCTCATCCCACTCGGCTGGAGGATACCTTCGCAATCTTCGTCTTTTTTATAATTATTTTCTTATTATCATTTCTTAAGCAGCAGGCGCTCACAACTGCGCATCCGCACGAGGCAGGTGCTTCGCCAGCCACGTGCGCCTCGCTCTCGGCTTCGAGTGCGCCTTCATGAGTCCCACGTTCACTCCGTGGCGATGTCCAGCCGCCTCGCGCCACCTGCGGCGAAGTCTCACAGGTATTTTTACTGTCGCCATCTGCGGCCAAGTCCACGCGCCAGTTTGTAAAGGACAGTCATTTTTGAAACCATCACACGGTTTTTTGACCAAATCTCATTACTTGGACGGCATTGAAGTCACCAAGCTAAAACTTATGGTTTATCTATATTCAAAATCAAATATTGTAAGTAAGCACCGTCCGAGATGCACAATTCTCTCTGAAACTACGCATTATTGGTTCTCCTCAGTATCCTTTCCCTTCTTTTTCTCTTTCTATTATTATTTCTCTTCGGTGACGTCTTCAAAGTGTCGTGATAACCTCTGAAGCAGGTAATGGTTGTCACATAGTTCTTTAATTTGTTCCTCATAGTTATTTGGAGGAGGGTTTTATAGACTGTTTAACTATCGGGTTGGTATTTTGGGAACTCGATTGCCATTTTCTTCCTTTCGCAGCATGCCCGGGTCGTGGCCTGGGTGTCTCTGTCGAGGCATAAGTACCCATCCTTTTAGGAAGGGAAATGACCGGCTCCGACTTCAGTTCTAACATCGGTCCTGACGTTGGTCCTGCTCTCAAAGTGAGTTGCATTTGTGCTCCCGCCTTTGGATCTACTAGTCTCACAAAAGCCCTTTTTGGGGGGAAAGTGCTAGAGAGCCTTACAAAGCACTGCTAGTGTTAACTTTAATTTTTCTTAGGACCAAGTCACGAAAGACAACACTGCTTGAAAATCCATACCTCCGGTGATATGTTGTGACCCCCTTTCCACAACATTCATTAAATGCTTTTCAGTATCAAGACATCATGTTAGATTAATTAATGTTCAATTCTTTTCAATCATTATGGTATACTTTAAATAACTTATCAATGTATTTCAAAGTGACAATATTAATTCTATTAATTAGTGTAATACAAGGAATGAATTAAAGCTTTTTGAAAATCAATACATTTCTTAATTAATAATTCATTATTAGTGATATGTAATAAAAATCCCAAAATTAAAGATTATATCAAACAAAAAATCATACAACACATTATTTACGATCTTGACACTTTACATACTAGATGAACCAAATATTATCAAACAAATTAGAATAGTTCAGAAAGCAATTAATTATTTATCTCAAGTTAATAAGTCAATTAGATATTGCACAAGTGAATAATAATCACAAGAAAAGCAAATACTTAAATCAATTAGACATACTCTTAATAAGCACAAACAAAATTGTATTTCTACGTTATTACATTAATCAACCACTACACAAGAAAATTAATAATCATGACAAAATCAAATACTTCATAGACAAAAAAAAACAATCTTACGCTCTGTCAACAACAGGACTTGTCACTGCCTGCGCACTTCCGTTGAGCTATCGATCTTAAAAAAAAACACTTAGTTACTTAAGTACACTTACGAACTAACCTATCTATTTCCATTAAATGTTGATATACATCTAACACAATATTGCCACATTAGTTAAATTTAATAATCAAATTATTTCAGTATACGTTCATACAAAATTACACTTTCTTCTTAACCCTAATTACGTTCCAAAATGACTCCCATGTTACTATTTGCATTTCTAATTCCTGTCCACCATGTTCCATCGCGAGAGTACACTAAATTGCTTCAAGAGGGCTTACCCGGGATGAACCACCAAGCAGTACGTGGCTACTTTTATTTGTGATATGGGGCTCATCCGGTCACGCCCAATGCTCTTATCACTTATTCATTTTTTATAGTTGGAAATATACATGCATGAGGACTTTTCTGTGTCTCATCAAATATCTAACACTATATTTATCACATTTCACTTTTTCTACTTGCTTCGACTTATTTTGTTCCACTTGATGCACTTTGGCGATCGATTGAAATTTGCTTGTGTTTCGCACACTCGTGCACGCTGGTGTCACCCACACATGTTTTCGCTGCTTCGGTCATGGCATTTTTTGCATTGCATCCTTTCCTGTTGACTGCTCGAGTCCTCGCTATGTCTGGCGTCTTGTCTTGGCTCATGCATCCGCGTCTACCCACATGTTTACGCGATGGGGATGAATTCCTTTGTGTGTCTAGGACAATAACATCAATTTTCATAGAGCCGAGTCACAACGCTCAAAGATCCCGGAATGCCACAAATCCCCCTGACCGAGGTAATACTTTCTTTCTTTCTGAGCTTCAGGATCCGTGCCTCCTCGGAGAAAGATTTTGGTCTTTCCATAAATACGTCAAGAATCTTTTGCTCCATAGGCGTAGGAAGGCATTTTGAGGTGGGGGAGCAAAGCAGGTTCCCCGAAACTAGTCGGGGGCCCCGGGGGATGCAGGCACCTGGCGGGGACCAGGGCAAACGTCCCGGCGTAGGACGGGGGGGGGGGGGGGGGCTCCAGGATTTTATTAGTTTTAAAGAGATAAATTAAGTTCTGCACTAGAATGTCAGACATTTTTATTTAGATAATATCTGACAGAATGATTATTCCATTTTGAACACTCAGTTGTAGCTGCCCTCACAGTTGCAGGAGTAAGTAAGGAAGTGCACAGTTTGTTTATTACAGGGAATATCCTCGAAAGTTGGGGAGTGGGGAGGAAGAAGTCGGTCCCGCCCTTATCCATTCTAGAGTGAGGGGCGGTGCTTCCCCCTCCCCTGCCCGGTTGACTCCTGCCGGATCCTGTGGGTGTTCAGGCGATCTCTGTGATCTCTTCTTTGATCTCTTAAATGCTAACTTGGTATCCGTTCCACTCTATGTCTCATACTTTGTATTTTCTGTGACTACACAAATGTTTTTATTGTGTTTGTCAATACTATTCATTTTCTCATTTTCCTGTTAAACTTTATTTTGGGTTATAGATTAACAACCTCAGGATCCATATGTTTTGGTGCTGACGCCTTGATTAACTTAAGAGTAATTATATGGTTATGTGTAGTATATCTGACATTGCTTTCTATGCTCATCACCCTGTTATGATAAATTGGTGATGCATCGTTATCTAATTCCGTGACTGAAAATAGCTGCATAACTCCCAAATGAGAGCCACCTTTGAGCTTCCACTCATTCCCAGCCTGAAAATTAAGGCTGTGTGCTTAAACCCGACTTCTCAGACTCGGCTTTCGCAACCCCTGAAAGGCTATAAAACGGACTGGATAAATCAGAGAACACCCAAGCTGATCTCTTCCCATCTAACGTAAGAAGAACAAACTAAAAGTACCCCTGAAATCGCTTCACCTTGGTTCCCGGTTCCAGCAGGCGGAAGCTCGAACCGAAGGGAAGAAGAAGGCTTCTACACACAGCATACACACCTTATTTTTTTCTTTCCATCTTTCTCTTATGCAACATTCACACCCACATACACAACACATGGTTCCCGAACCTACTAAGCGGGTGGTGTCAGCGTGCGTAAGCCTGGAACCTTACATCTGTTCACTGCACATGAAATTTTCCTATGAGTAAAAATTCCTATTCTTGATTGAGCACGAACTCAACCAGACACGTTAGAATCTACTGGGTCCCCGCCCCGCTACAGTGATAGGGATAATGATAATGATAATAATAATGATAGTATTAGTAGTATTAGTAATTATTATGATAATAATGAAAAATTATGATAATAATAGTAATAATAATAACAGTAATAATGATAATAATAATAATGATAGTAATAATGAGAGTAATGATAATAATAATAATAATGATAATAGTAATAATAATAGTAATAATAATAATGATAATAAAAGAGTGATAATAATGATAAAATTTGTAATAACAATAACAATAATGACAACAACAATAACAGCATTGATGATAATAATAACAATAATGATAATAATAATAATAATGAAATAAATAATATAATAATAATAATAATAATAAATATAATAATAATATAATAATAATAATAATAATAATAATAATAATAATAACAATAATAATAATAATAATTATAATAATGATACATGATAATGTATAAGTAATAATAATAATAATAATAAAATAACCAATGATTAAATAATTACATTCATATTCTATTACTAATAGTCATACATTACATTCATCTCACTTTTAAAATGATAATGCTAATGGTCGATTTACAATTCGAATGAATACAAATAATATAATTCCATAGTATCTCTCCCATCATTCTCCGATATCCCTCTTCTCCCAACCAATTAATTGATTTGCGCTCAACAAAACCCAATGCCTTCCAGAACTCAACATCCTTCGCACCTTCAATTTCTATAAATCATAATAATAGTTAATAATTAATGATATTAATTACATAATAACAATAATACTCAATATTAATAAAGGATTGAATGAACAATTATGCATGTACATAAAATAATAATAAATAATAATTGAATATTAATAATTAAATATAATAATATAATAAATGAAGAGATACAATAAATAATAATTAATAATCAATAATAATAATTCAATATATAAAATGATAATAATAATGATATATCAATAATGAAATATAAATGATATCATAAATGGAATCACTAAATTATTAAGAATGATTTTACGGTACAATATCAGATATCAAATATTAAAAGAGGAAATAGTTTTAATAATCGATTTAATGACTCAATGATTATCATTATTAAGCATAACTCTGACTCATGATATTGATGATGATTACTAATGATGATAGTAAGAATGATCTATAATGATAATTTAGTAAGATACTAAGATATCATGAAGTATCACTGAATGACTTACATGTGGGATTGTAGCGGACACTCTTTTGTTGTCTTATACTGCTTCGATAATAAATGCATAAGTTTATTCAATTTTTCCCCTAATATTGGGATAAGAATGGAGAACAGCCAACAAATTATATCAAATGCCTAAATTGGATACAGTAATCAAAAATTGGTGAACAAAAACAAATTTCAGTAATCAAAATTACAGGGTTATCCAATGAAAGAGATCGTAAACCTAGGAAACACAAGGCATTTCTCTTCTGTCTTTAACCTCCCTCACCTCGTTCCCTTCCCTCCCTTCCCTTCCCCTCGTTTACACCCCTCCCCCTTTCCCCCCTCTTCTCCCCCCGTTTTTTCTTTTTTTTTTTTTTTTCTCTTTTTCTCTTTTTCCCTTCATTTCTTCCGCTTCTCTTCGCTCTTTCCTACCTTTCTTTCCCCTATTACCTCCTCCCGCACAATATCCCTCTTTCCCCTACTTTTCATCTTTTTTATCTTTTTAATCAACTCTTGCCAAGTCTCTAACTCCATTTCCCCTCTCCTTCTTCCCCTTTTTACAAAAACTAAATTAACCCTAAAACCCCACCCCACTACCCAACCCTCAAACATCTAAAAAACGAACCCTCCAACACAAAAAACAAAAACTAACCTCTAACAAAACTATAACACCAACTTACACCCCTTCCTCTTCCCTTAACTTATTCTCTTTGCCCCCTTTCTTTCCTCTTCCTACTCTCACTTCTCTTGCCCCCCTTTCTTTCTTCCCTACCGCTCCTCGACCCTCCTCTCTCCTACCTCCATAACCCCTCTCGCCCCCGCCCTCCCTCATACACATCGACCTTCTTAACCGGCCGCAAAACATGAAAGAAAACAAGGGTTGAAAAAAGTCCTCCGGTTCTCAAACCGCTTCACTCCTTGAACAAACACCGATAGACCACGAAGCAGGTGAATAACATAGGGAAGAGGAGAGAAAGGATGCAGGGATTAAGAAGGAAAGAGGATCTACATCAAGGGGGACATCTCAAGTGAGGGCATGATTAGAATCGTCCTGTGGGTTGTGGGCGCAGGTTCGGGTCTCGTGCTCTCTCCTTCGGGCTCTGACCGGTGGGTCTCTCTCTGCTTGTGTGGTCTGCTTCTTCCAAACGAAACTCCAAGACGTGGCTTTCTAGTAGTCTTCAAGAAAGTGAGGTCTCTTGCGGTCTCTCTCGCCGTCTCCTCTCTTCTCCGCCCTCTGTCTAGGTCGTGTTGAGGAGGAAACCGTCATGCAGTGGTGGCCGGGCGTCGCTTACAGTAATGAGGAAAATTGAGGGAAATAGGATGGGGGCAATGAAGGAGGGAAAAAAGGAGTGGGAGAGGCAGAGAGGCCGGAGAGGAGAGAGAAAAAGCGGAGTGGGGGAGCGGGAGAGACGCAGAAAAGGAGACGCAGAGAGGGCGGAGTGGAGAGAGAAAGGGCGGAGTGGGTGAGCGGAGGAGAGGAAGAAAAGGAGAGGGGGAAAGGGAGGAGTGGAAAGAGAAAAAGCGGAGTGGGGGAGCAGAAGAGAGGAAGAAGAGGAGAGGGGGAGAGGGAGTAGTTGGAAAGAGAAAAAAAGAGCGGAAAAGAGAGTAAGTGAGGAGAGGAGGAGAGAATTTGTGGGAGAGAGAGAAGAGGGAAGGAGAGAGGCAGAAAACAAGAGAGGGAGGAGGGAGGTAGGGAAGTGAGAGTAAGAGAAGAGAGGAAGGGAAGTATTAGAAGGAAGAGAGGGGAGAACAAGAGAGCGAAGACTGACAGGAGGAGCGATGGGGAGATGGGATGAGGAGAACGAAAAGGAGAGGAGAGGAAGAGAAAAACGAAAGAGGGAGGAGGGAGGAAAAGAGAGATGGGGGAGTCAGAAGACGGCAGAGAGAGGGGGTGAGGGTCAGACAGGAAGGAGGTGAGGGGAAGCGAGAGAGAAAAGAAGCCAGAAGGAGAGGGGAGAGGTGGATAAGAGAACGCAAAGAGTCAAAAGTAGAGAAAAGGGTTTGAGGGCGAAGGGGGGGGGGGAGGGAGAACGAGAAAAGGAGAGGAGGGAATGAGTGAGGGGAGGGGGATATGCAAGGAAAGGAGGAGAGGGGGGTTGCAAGGAAAAGTGGAGAGGGGGTGGAAGAAAGGAGAGGAGGGGAGGGAGGGGGTGAGGGGAGGCGGCATTGTAAGGAAATGAGAGGCGAGAAGAGGGAGGAGTGGGGGGAGGTAAGGAAGGAGGGAAGGGGGGGGGGGAGGGGGCTCGACATCCGCCTTGTGAGTCAAATGCGTAATTTGTATGGGTCGCTTTGCTTTAATTTTTGACAAATGGGCGTTCTTGTGAGCTTGGATATTTTCGAAATTTCGTTTGGGTTTTGATGGTAATAATAACAGTGGATGGATAATGATAATACTGAAGTGGAGAGTCACAGTGGTAAAAGAGATAATGATATAATAATGATAAATGACAGCAAGGGGTGATAGAGACAATAATGATAATGCATAATAGAATGACTGACAGCAATGGGGTGATAGAGACATATGATAATGATAATATGATATCTTGATGACAGCAGGGTTCAATAGTGACAATAGTGATAATGTACAATATGACACAATCGTGAAAGTCACGGTGATCGAGGACAATAATGATATGATAAAATGATGACTGACAGACTGCATAAGGGTGATAGAGAAATATGATAATGGTAACTAATGATCTGATGACCAGCCAAAGGTGTATCGAGGACAATAATTCGGGATAAATGAATAATAATTGGGATCGATGTTCCTTAATTTGAATAACTATTCTCTCACATTAAATGATGTTATTAACCACCCAACATCTCATCTGCCCAAACTGATGATTCTAATGCTTATAAATCCTCACTGAGGGTATGACAATGATTGTAATCTGTAACAAAAAATGTGAATGCAATGGTGTGAGAGCTCGATCTCATACAAACAAATACGTTCATCTGCAATGTCTCATCTAATCTCCGATTTAGTTAACCCCACCCCCCATCAAAAACCATCACGAATAACAATACAGAATGGATCGTCCTATCGGTATCCCACTATATATGACATTTAGTTATGATTAGGTTATGATGATACATATGATAATAACTACTAGTACTAAAAGCTAATACAAATACCTAACTGCTACTACTCTCCACCTTACTTCTTTCTAATACTACTACTAATACATGATGATACATAATGGTAACATGATAATGAGGCATGATAATAGGCAATAGTTCGTCGTAAATGAGTAGTAATAAAGACAATTTTGCATATAATAATTAGATTATCAAGAATAATTAATATTAGTGATAATATCAAGTAACAATTAGTCGCACTCGATCAAGTAATATGAAAACATATCCGGAGCAGTAATAACGAATTATAACAATAAGTTAGGTAATAATGGATGCCAAAGTATCATAGGTAACAATAAACGCATGCTAATCTGGATATTTAAATTTGGAACTCGGGGCAGATCTTCATTTATACATACACGACCGGATAATAACCTAGTATTACTTTGAGGGTTTAATGATGATAACAGTCGATTTTCAAAAAAATGAAATAACGGTCGATCACATACGCCCTTATTCACAGTACAGTGCAGTTTCAAAAGCGGGGGGGGCGGCGCGCAACAAATAACGATGTACACCAACGCATCCGCTGGAAATTTCGGTACCACTGGAACTTTTCTGCCGGTGGTGGGGATGCGGGGGGCCCTCCTTCGCAGCCGGGGGAGGGGGAGGGGGCCGGGGGCGGTTCGAAAAGCAAAAGGGGGGGCGTAGGAAAGTTTGGCGCAACAAGCGTTGGGGGGGTTGGGGCAGACCGGGCGTGGCGGGAGGAGAGGGGGTTCGACTTTGGGGAGGGCTAGGAAGGGGGAGGGTCTGCTGTGAAAGAGGGGGAGTAGTAAGGGGCTTGAGAAAAAAGGGAGCGGGGATGAGGGGAAAGGGCAAGCTCGGGAAGAGGGGGTGGGAGTGGGGAAGGGCAGGAGGGGGCCGGGGACAGGGAAGGGGAAGGGGTGGCGGAAAGAGGGTTAAGGAAGGCAGCAGTTTGGAGGAAGAAAGGGTAGAAAGATGGAAAAGGAAGCCGAGAGAGCAGGAGCAATGGGAAGAGGGAGGAAAGAAGTTTGGAGACACGAAGAGAAAAGCGAAACAGACAAAAGGTAGGCAAAAAGGCGGTTAACCAAAAAATTAAGAAGAGAGAAAAAAAGATCAGGATGTGACATGCGTAAAAAAACAGAGGATTACCCAAAACGAGAGCAAGAAGATAAGGAAGGGAAGAGAAAGAAAAAGGAGGAAAGGGGAAAAGGAAAACAAGCGAGGTCAATGGGAATGGGGCAGGGGAAGGGAAAGGAATGGGGGGTGTGCTATGAGATTGACAAGGAAGTGTGTCCAGAACAATTATAATCATAAACTGGTATGGAAATATTCCGGTTCAGTTGGTTGTGGAATAACCGCCTCCCTG
>NW_020869224.1:84793-89793 GCF_003789085.1 Penaeus vannamei
GCGTTTATCGCATTTTGAAAAGAAAGCGTATTTTGGAGTATGTGTAACCGTGGGATATATCGCGTTTTGCGGAAAAATGATTAGAGTACCGAGTAGCCCTGCCAATCGACGAAGTTCTGGTCCCAATAGTTCTAAAATTTCAAATTTGGCGGATATCGCGTTTTGCGATGAAACCATATACATATATATATATATATATATATATATATATATATATATATATATATATATATATATATATATATATATATATATATATATATATATATATATATATATATATATATATATATATATATATATATATATATATATATATATATATATATATATATATATATATATTATATATATATATATATATATATATATATATATATATATATATATATATATATATATATGTATGTATATATATATATATATATATATATATATATATATATATATATATATATATATATATATATATGCTTGGGCGTTTGAAAGTGCCTCCGCTGAGCGACCTTCCTAAAGCAACAACATCAGGGATCGTCGACTTTCCTTCCGCGTCGTCCCCGAGTGGCTCTGAGGAGCAGAATGGCGGCGGCGGATGAACAGCGCAGAGAGCGCAAAAGAGATCGAGGCCTCACCCTCATAGCACGCCGCTTCGTGCTGCCAGCCCGTCTCGTTGCACGTGATCACGAAGTCGGTGTCGCCGATGGCCACAAGGTGGTCGGCGTCGCACGTGGCTGTTACGGTGCTGTCCAGTTGCCACGAAGTACTGTTCACCCACGTTGTGCTGGCGTTCCGCACCTCAGGCTCCTCCGCACACACTGCAACATGCGTTCGGGTATGTCAGAAGCAGACTGCCAGCGCAGGTATAAGCGTCATAAGGGACAGGCTTATCTTTCCGGAAATGAAGAGTCGGTTTCTCTTACCTGTGCACGGCTCGACCTGCTGCGGGAGGAAGCCGAAGGCACCGCTGTCCTCGCTGCACGTGAGGACCTGGAGGCTGGCCAAGGTGGCTGTGGCCATGGAGGGCGGGCACATGAAGTTGACCTTGCCACCCAGGAACAAAGACTCAGAGTCGCTGGTGTTGGCAATGGCGGGAGAAGGAGGCGCCGGGACCTCCTGGCACACTGCCGGAGACATGCAGCCCTAGGTTACCTTTCACTTGAAAAAAAGCGACATTGAACTGACGGTAGAATCAAGCGCCAAATGCGCCTGGGTGCATGTGCAACTGTGCTGGAAAAGGTTGACACTACTCTCCTTGGGGACATCTGTACAATACTGCAGACAGCATAAGGGAGTACCTAATATTTAGTACAAGATGAAATTATCATTTTCTACGATGAAAGTAAGAATGGGAGGCAAATATTCACGGCAATAGTGGTATCTATGGACAACAAAGAATCTACTATGCATGTACGACAGGATAGAGCGTAGGACAGATTCGGGCACTCCCACATTTCAGTCGAAGGTTCTATCTTGCCGTGAATATGTGGATTCTTTGTCTTCAATTGCGGGGGTTGGGGGTCGCAGGGGGCACAGTCAAATGCATTTGACTACATATTGACCAACTCTCTGCAAGCCATCAATATTCTATTCTTTGCAATTTCCCTAGTACCCTTCATGCCCTATGCTGCTATTGAGGCCAAGATTGTGGGGCAATTATCCTATATATGTGGGTAATAGAGGGATAGAGGAATCCATCGATACCATTATCGCAGTGATTGGTCATGTGAAGGTATTCTAAAAATGGTTACATCATGGGAATCGTAAGGTAACTGGAAGGAGTTCCAAAGTCAGTACTACAAATCACATTGTCTTTAATATACCAAGGTATAAATTGTAAGTGGTGCTGTAAGAGTAAAAGTTCATGAACACAAAATAAACGCTTTCCCTTCCTTTCTTGTCATTCGCTCACCTTCCACCCTGTAGCAATCGGCTATGGTCTGGGGATACCAGCCACCAAGCTGCCCCAGGCACTCCACACTCTGCTGCGTCTGGGAGACGGTTCCGTTCACAAAGTATCCATAGCTGCACCTGTCGAGGCACATGTGGGACATTAGTCTAACACTGGTAACGAAAACAGCCTTGAATTTCATTCCATTACAAAACATTAAAAGACACTTGTAACGTTGATTTGTCCTCCAAGCCTTAGTGACCGGAATATCCATAGTTCTTCTATAGGCTTATGCCTGGAAACATCCCTAGTAACTCACGTATACGTAACTACAGTGGAGATTGCGGTCGAGTTGTCCCACGACCTTGTCATGTTGGCAGTGGGTTCTAACGGCTCTGTCCAGCACCCTGTAAGCAGACAGGACTGTTAGAAGGGTGTAGAATCATGAAATCTGTCTTCAATGCACCAGCGGGTTAAGACAAAAGCCAATATGAACGTCATACACACCCATTGGTCCTGGAAACTGACAGAAGGCCTTGGTGGCGCCAGTCTGGAGCGTGAAGGGCGTGAAGGCGGGAACCTGATCCTCTGCTACAGGGATGGTGATAACGCGCCAGTGCTCGGTGTCTGACGTCTGTGCCAGGCTGGTCAATTCCGTCGAAGGGGAATACAAGCCTCCACCACTCCAGTCGCCCCACCTGCAGGCGGAGAGCCATCTAACCCTCTTCTATCCCCGAGTGGGCCAGCAAGATCTCCTCATGGAGGCTGCTGACCACTGGATCATAGTCAAGTGGGATGGGTAATCACTTCTCCCTCTCGCCAAAACACAAGCAAAGGATAAGAAGCTTTTTAACACGTAAGGTAATGATAATAACTCGTAGGATACGTAAATGCACGTAGATGTATAACACAGTCTTCTGCATGAACAAGAATAATAGGTTTCGAAAAAGATAGTGTACATGGATATAACATATCTATATTCAACATATTTTAGACATCTATAATTGCATAGAATACAAAAGGAAGTGTTCCAGATTTGCTAGATAAAACACTACAGTGCAAAAGGGTTGAAAGAGGCTGCCTGCATAGGCAAACCAACATAGTGCTCCAGATTTTCTAGAGAAAACAACCTGCAGTGCAAAATGGTTGTAACACTGGTGCCGGAAAACATCAGATTTACAATCACACGTCATGCCAGACCTTTCCGGGAGACACTTTCTGCGCGCAGAGGCAACTTACGCATCATTGAGGCCGACATAGACCCATTTCTGACTATTCACTACAATTGAGGCCTGAAATTGGTTCAGTAAAAACATCATCCGGAGTATTAACTTAGCACAAATATGTATATCTCAACCACGCTGTTACACTAAAAAAGACCCATGGCATACCCAGAGGCTAAGCGTAGACACTAATGTTTAGAAAGGGAGGATCGACGCATACCCTGAAGAGAGCGCTGAGGAAGAGGAGGACGTCGGGCTCCTCCGGGTAAGCGAGCGCCGCGCCCTCGCCGTTGCACGCGACCAGGGCCGCCTTGTGGTCGGTCGTGGTCACCAGTTTATAACACATTCCCCTGAAGACAGTATAGCCGGCAGGGCAGTACACTGGCGGGTGAGAGAGTAGCGTGTTAGACTTCGTCCGTTTTGCTTTACTTACCACAGTGTAACAAGGAAAGAGAACCAGCGCGACTGACCTGGCACCTGGCACACGTAGTGCACGTCGCTCGCCTCGCAGTCGCGGGCGGCGCGAGACGACGCCCGCACGACAGCGCAGTCTGACGACGGCGACGACTGCGCAGGAGGGGGAGGGGCAAAGTGCTAGTGAAACTAATGGTGGAAATGGCAGTCATGGGAAGGGTCATCAAACTCATGGAAAAGTTGAAGAAATTGATAATAACAGCAACAATAACAACATGACCATAATAATTGTTGTCGCTGTAGTGGCATTATATAAAAAAATAATAATGATAATATGATGATGTTCATGAAGATGACGATGATGATGATGATAATACTACTAATCATAATAATAGTGATAATAATAATGGCAATGCAAATAATGATGATGATAATGATAATAATATTAATAATGATAATAGTGATGATGATGAAAATGATAATAATAATAATGATGATAATAATGATGATAATGATAATAATAATAATGATAATGATGATAATCATAATCAAAATATTAATCGTAATAACAATACTAATAACATTAATGTTAATAATATTGATAATGATAATAATAATAATAATAATAATAATAATAATAATAATAATAATAATAATATTACTAATAATGATAATAATAATAATAATGATAATAACAATATTGATAAAGAAAAAAGTAATGACAATAATGACGATAAAACAGTAATGACAATGAGGATGATAATAATGAGAACAACAACAATAATGATAATAATGATAATTTTAATAAAAACAACAGCGGAAACAACAATGATAATGATAAAAATAATAAACATAATAATGATGATGATTATAGTTATGATAATGATATAGTAATTGTAATGCTAATAATACGATAATAATAATGATGATAATAATAGTGTTAATAATGATGATGATAAAAATAATGATGATGATAATACTGAGGATGATAATGATAACTGTAATGATAGTAGTAGTAGTAGTACTAGTACTACTAATAATAACAACAGTGATTATTAATGATAATAAAAGCAACAATAACAACTACAATAATGACCATAATAACAATAATGATGATGATAATGATGATAATCACAATAATAATAATAATGATAATAATGATAATAATAATAATAATAATAATAATAATAATAATAATATAATAATATAATAAAATAAATATAATAATAATGATAATAATAATAATAACAATGATAATGATAATAATAATAATTATTGTTATTATTATAATTATAGTAATAACTATAATAATAATAACAATAATAGTAATGATAATGATAATAATAATGATAATGATAACATAATAATAATAATAATAATAATAATAATAATAATAATAATAATGATAATGATAATGATAATGATAATGATAATGATAATGATAATGATAATGATAATGATAATGATAATGATAA
>NW_020869224.1:104793-109793 GCF_003789085.1 Penaeus vannamei
GTCTGCCAACAATATTCAAATTATTTCACAAATAACATTTGATCCACTCCCATATATAGATATACACCTCGTCACATTCGGTGACATTAAGCACATCGCATTCCGCCGTGCCAGCGTCCCCCTCTCGGCAACCTCTATTACATACCTTGTCTTATTTGGTTTTCGTGTTTTCTACATCCTTTTGCTTTGTGTATATTCATATAGAGACCGTCACCTGTGAGAGACTGGACAAACAGAATTCAAACCTGATTCCAGTCAGACTGAAGAAGCTTTACCTGTCTACTGTAGTCCTCCACCAGTGAAACCCATGAAACAAGTTAGTCGGATTTGATTTCGTCGGACCATACGCACGTTGGCCGACAAACGTAACTGGTCATGCTAAAACTCAGCCAAGGTAACATACACGCACACACACACACACACACACACACACACACACATATATATATATTTATATAATATATATAATATATATAATATATATAATATACATATATAAATATTAATATATATATAAATATATATATATATATATATATATATATATATAATATATATATATATATATATACCCACGTTTTTCTGTCTCCTGTTTTTTTTCTATCCATCTGAGCATCGCCCATGTTGGTGTATCTTGGGAGAGGGGGGGGGGGATTTAGTCGGGAAGCTCCTAATGCGGCCCCCCAGCAAGACTGAACCCTAAATGTTTCCAGTAATAGTAACACGCAAGCCTGTTCCTCTAGTATATTTTAAAACACACACACATTCAGTCATTCATATGAACACACATACACACACACACACACACACGCGCGCGAGCGCGCACACACACATACATACAACACACACATACACAGACACTCACACACATACATACATACATACAACACACACATATACATACACACACACATACACACACGCGCACACGCTCAGTCTTACAATCCCCCCCCATAACACACACAACCTCACATACGCACATATATGTGTCTGTCTTCGTCTGTGAATGTGGGTGCGTGTGTAGATAGAATTTATCGATATAAAAATCAAGATGTCCTTCATCTTGCTAATGGGTGAAATGAGTGTTCGAGCACTTTGCGCAACAGTTAAGTTTAAACAATCAGTGATATCGACCTGCATTATTCCTATCTACGCTGAATTCACAGGGACGAAGCTTCTTAAAATCAATCCCAAAATAACCGAAATCAGAGTGATTCACTGGCAGTTCAAAGTTATATCATCGTTATATTTAAGCCAAAACAAGCGTGAGGGAAGGATTGGAAGCAGCAACCAACCAAAAATATGCGTGATGTGCGCTTTTTAGCTCCCTGCGCATTATTTATCGAGACTGAAATCGAGTTTGGAAGTAAACATCTCCACGAAGAGGGAGACTACAAATTCTTTCTCCGTAAAGTAACAATGCGTCATTTTTTGGCTACAAAGTAATTCAAGAAAGTGTCTGACTATAGTAAGAAATCTTTGAGACAGACAGTTTCTCTCTTCAGAAGTCCATCCCGCAACCGACATTCGTATGACCTCGACGAATGCCAGATTCAGCACTTAGAAATTGGATTTTGACCTGGCCCCTACCTTCAGTACAAATGTCGAGCACCTGCGTCCAGTTCCCGCCGACACACTGGGAGATCTGGCCAGACAATCCAGAGAGCCAGACCTGGTCCTGTTGGCACTCGTAGTAGCTAGCGTAAACGCCGTTGGCATCGCTGAAGTTTTTGTTAAATACGCTGTTATTCGGAGGCGTGGCGGGAGGGCACTGTCCTATCACGCCATTAGAATCTATGGAAAAACAAGAACAAAAGTGCTTCTGAAAGTTAAGCTGTGTTAATCTTTTTGGTTTTCTATTCAGTAGTAGCACGCGTCACCATTTTCCTTATTGTCGATCAGAGAACATTACAATAAATAAAGCAAAATGACTTTACATGATATAAAATCAATTAATAACTCTGATGACCAATGTACATAAGTGGAACCAATGAATATGATTTGTTTCTTAGAAATCAAGGTTTTAAAATATTAGCCATTTTCCAGACGCTGAAACGGATTCCAATATGGCACCTCCTCTTTTGCTTCGGTGAACAAAACGATAACAATACGGGAGGACGGGAAGGCCACTCACCTGCAGCGCAAACGTCGTCCACTTGGGTCCACTGCCCGCCAACACACTGGGACACAACGACTCGCTGGTCGTTCGGGAAGACCTCGGCTTCGGGTGTCGGGCACGTCAACGCCACCAGTCTGGGGGAGAGCGTGTGCAGTGTGGCCGCGCCGCCGTTGAAGGGCGGACAGGAGGCCAGAGCGTGCGCGCCTGTGGAGGAGGGGGCGGGGGAAGGAAACTTAAAGGCGAGATTAGAGGTTACTCTCTGTTTCTCCAGGACAAAAGGTCATAAACACATGCAAATTTATACATCCTATTCAGCTTCTCCATAGCTTTAATCACTATTAAAGGTCGGCCATTCGAATACGTTGCTCCCAACTTGGTCAGCCCTGTACTACCTCTCATCTGAAACATACCATCCATTATAGGGTGAAGCCGAGATTCTATGGTTTATACTAATATATATATATATATATATATATATATATATATATATATATATATATATATATATATATATATCCATTATAGGTGAAGCCGAGATTCTATGGTTATACTAATATATATATATATATATATATATATATATATATATATATATATATATATATATATATATATATATATTGGTAGGTGGGCCTTGCCATTCCTCCTGCCCCTTTCAGCAGTGCTTGATATAAATAGAAAGGCTGGGGAGAGGGGCATTGGCCCTTCCACCCAGCAAGGGAGGCAGGAGGGTGTCTGCTGGGGCTCACGCTGGGAATGTAAATTACTTGTCCCGCCTGTGCTCTGGCAGTTGCCACCCCATTGTGAGGCTTACGGGGCAAAACCTTGAGTAACCCCATATGTGGACAATTGGCCCCACAGCTTGCCGCCCCCTTTTATATGGGGCAACGTCGGCGGGGGAGGCAGAGGAGGTCTGCCCAGAGAAACAGCCCGATGTTTAACCTGTAAGTGGAAGCTTTGAACATCTAGTTTTTACAGCAGGATGAGAGATTACTCCTGCTATCGAGGGAACTGAAGCGACGAAGTTGAGGTGGTTGCCCTCTCAGAGGCAAGGAGACCTGGCAGCAGCACGATCAGTATGGGTGGGTACACCTATTACTGGTCGGGCCGGGGCGATGGTCATAATCTCCAGGGAGTAGCCATCTCCAGTTGCCTTCAGCCTTCGGTAGTAGAGGTGTCTCCGGTTGATAAGCATATTATGGCATTTAGTCCTAAGCACGCTTTTGGCCTTGTATCTTTTATTGCTGTATATGCTCCTACCGATGTATGCAAACTCGATGTGAAAGAGGCATTCTACGCTAAACTCACATCTGTGGTAGACAAATGCCCCTGGCAAGACATTCGCATAGTACTGGGCGACTTCAATGTCTGTCTGTCAGTCCGCATGGTTCGGGAGCTGATCTCGAGAGCGAGAATAGCCTCCTCTATGACTTTGCTAGGTCCCAGAAAATGAGGATTTCTGGCTCCTGCTATCAGCGCTCTAAACTGCATCACTGGACTGTGGCCAAGGAGATCGACCACATCCTTGTTAGCACTTGCTGGAGGATCCTTCACAACTGCAGAGTTTACGGGAGTGCCATGTTCTGTGGCACTGATCATAGATTGGTTGTTGCGATTCTGCGGGTTCACTTTAAGTCCCCCTGCCTCTCCAGTGGCCACTCAAGGGTGTTTGAATTACAACAAAAATTATTTGGTATACAGAATGTATGATTACGATGGTATCAGACATATAAAATATATAACACTTATTTCTCTAGGTATTAGTAAAATATATTTGAGATAAGTATAACTTTATTGGTCAGTAGGGACCACCATTACTTTCCCTTTTTGCTCCAGAGACTGCATGGCTACAAGGATATGTTTATAATTTTGCTATACGTGATTTGATCCTCTTGACAGTGACTACAGTTGGTATTGAATGAGTCCAGCTGACTTCGAATGTTTACAATATACATGTTCCTTCATGGCTGACAGTATCTCCTCAACCGCAGCCTTCCCAGGAACAGCAGGATGTTTGTGGATGATGTTTTCACAATATCCCCATTAACGGTGTGAACCGGAACTGTCACCTACGATTAATTTCGTTGCTGTATCCATGGGCCATTAAAAGAACAATAGATAACGAATTAATTTTGCCTAGCAACAAAGCCTTATGGCGTGTTGTTCTTGCGGCATTCTCCACCATTTCTCCTCTCTCTCTGTACACAGGAGGGCAGTAACGATTCATCTCAATTATCATAAATCATTACAGAGGGATTTATAATTACATCAATACACTTATCAAGCATTACATTCTAGAATATCAAGGTAAAACACGACTTTGAATACCATACCTAAGCCTTGTATGTACACAGGACAGCAACGATTCTTTGGACGATAAATCATTAAGATAATGGACTTATCGCTTTTCCCCAAATTAATTATTAGCATTTAAACAAACATAATTTATAAATGAGTATTATAATTTACTATATTGATATGCCTTTAGAAATATAAAAATATGTAAACAAATGTTTCAGTGACGTACTTGGCTTTGAAATTAGAACAAACACACCTTTTTGAATGTCAAATGAATAATCATCTGGACATATATATACAAATACATATATACATATGTGTGCGTGTGTGCATATGTATATATATGTGTGTACACACACATACACACACTGAACAGTTACAGGGCATTGCAGCTTGCGGCCAGTCAGTTAAGTGAGCAAAAACAGGAGAGAGGGGAAGATCTTTACAGCTCTGCATTCCATCCATGAATGACCACATGACTGGCGTCGAACTCCCATGCTTAGCCACCTCTTAACGTCATGCGCGATATGGACGAATTTGAGTCGCACAGGGCATCTTCTATAAGCGTTAAAAGAATTAAATC
>NW_020869224.1:117293-125861 GCF_003789085.1 Penaeus vannamei
CACCTTCAGTGGAATTTGTTATTTATAAAGATTCTGTTCCGCCTTTCAAAGCCGAAACCCCTGCTTCACAGCCTCTAAAACGAAATCAGGAGGTCGAGTCCTGGATTCGACATGTCGAGAATGGGACACAACCGCGGACAGACGAGGCATATATTCGAGCTGCCAGGAGTTCATGTCGGGGCACAGCTGATCTCATAGTGAACTCGCCTATTTTCGATGGCATAGTTTCATGGGTAGAATTTAAAGAAAAATTAAGACTTAAATTCAGGGGTACATGCTCGTCAACTGATTTCCATAACCATCTGAGTGGATTTAAATTGGCTCCAGGGCAAGCACCTATTGACTTCTTTGTAAACACTGAATCTGTTGTTTACCAGGGTGTACGAGACTATCCGAGATCAATAGGGATACCGGACGAACTTATCCGCCGGGTGTTCCTTCAAGGCTTGCCACACTGGTTAAGGGAAGCGTTAGCCCTGAAAGAGGAGGAGCCTCTTCAGATTCTGGTAGATGCTGCACAGAGATGCTGGAGCATACGCATGAATCACGTTAAAAGTGCAGGCAGCCAATTCAAACCTAATGAGATGTCACGTGCGCGTAAACAATCCCCTATGTACTGCTCGTTGCATCATACAAATACCCACAATACCAAAGATTGTAGGGGGAGGCAGAATGTTACGCCAGGTCCCTCAAACCCATTAAATGTTATACTGTAATGAGGCGGGTCATATCTCCAGGAATTGTCCCTTTTCCTCCGCCCGCGGGACGCGCCCATTCCCAGCTTCCCGTGCGGCAAACACAGAGGGAATTTAGAACAAGTGAATTTAGGAAAGATTCAGCCATGATATCACCCATAAATGATCACATCAAAGTAGGAAGACCTCTTATATCTCTGAAGGTCAACGGAATTATGTGTACATGCTTCATTGATACTGGGTCGGAAATAACACTAATGAAGAACGAGCTGAAAGAGAGAATGAATCTTCAGTCAGTCAGACCTTCGTCTCGCACGTTACGAGGTGCTTCAGGCCACTCGTTTCGCGCGGTCGAGGTCGTAGCCTTATCCTTTTCCCTTAGCGAGGATGTTAAATGCAAACACGATGTAACTATCGTATCGGAGGAAGTCAGGTTCCCAGGCGATATTCTAATTGGTATAGATTGGTTAAGAAGGTTCAATTTTAAGATAGTCTCTTTTCATTCTCCACAGAGGAATTATATCACGTTGAACGGGGTAAGAGTCCGTATGACATTTAGTGACACCCCATCCTTAAGTATCAAAATGTTACATGAGCGTCGTATGCCAAGTTTGTTGTTTGATAATGATGGTACTACGCCTGTATTCTGTGCTGAGACCGTAGTTTGCCCGCCACAGACGGGAAGATTCGTGGCAGGGGTAGTTTCACCCAGCACGAGGATGGATGCTATTGTCACGGGCAAAACAGCCCAGGTATTAATTCCCCGTAGCCTAACACAGGTGTCGCAAGGTCGGGTAGCCATTTGGGTCGTAAACGACCGTAAGCTTCCAGTTATTTTGCAACAAGGAGCGCACATCGCTTTTGTTGAAAAGATTGATAAAGTCTTTGAATCTGCCGATTGTCCTGGTTCGATGTTGGGTAATGACTTGGGTAATGAGTGTCATGATCCTGACACTACCCGTCGTGTTGGTGATTTTACAGATTGTTCTTATAGTAATGGTTTGGTTTCTGAATGTTCTGGTGATGGTTCTTTTAATATGGTTGATGTTTTAGATTTTAATGATTTAGATTTTAATGGTTTGTGTTTTACAGGTGCTGATAATTCAGCGAGTTTTCTAGATTTTACGGATTCTTTTGATGCACAGCACGGTATCGCTGATTTTGGTTACGCCGCTGAGGACTTTGATGTTTTTCCTCCCGTGAGTACGGACGTATTGCCCATCTCCACTCCCTCGGGTGAGTCCTTCATTCAGTCGGCTAGGCTTGATCATCTTGGCTCGCACAGACGAAATCAATTAATGGCAATATTACAACGCCATGCCATTTTATTCGATGAGTCAGCACCATTGGGTAAAGTACCGCACATTAAACATCGTATCCCCACAGCAGATGCCGACCCGATTCGCACTCGCCAGTGGAGATTGCCGGAGAGTGCGCGTGTCACGATTCGCAACGAATGCGATAAGATGCTGAGGGAAGGTGTCATTTCACCATCGACATCTCCTTGGTTGTCTCCCGTGGTGCTGGTAAAGAAAAAGGATGGAGGTATACGTTTCTGCGTCGATTATCGACGTCTAAATAGGGTCACCACTTCAGATGCATACCCCATGCCAAGGTTAGACCAGATGATAGACGAGTTGTCAGGGACACAGTGGTTTTCAGCTCTTGATGCCAAGTCCGCCTACTGGACAATCGAAGTAGATCAGAGGGATAGGAACAAAACCGCGTTTAGTGATGGCTTCAGACTATTTCATTTCAATCGTATGCCTTTTGGCTTGGCCACAGCTCCTAGCACATTTCAACGAGCTATTAATGCAGTGTTAAGTTCAGTTTTGGGGAAGCATGCATTAGCCTACTTAGACGATGTCGTCATTTATTCAAGATCTTTTGATGAGCATCTATCTCATCTTGACGAGGTTCTTGGCCTCTTAGCTCAGGCAGGATTCCGTTTGAATGTTGCTAAATGTCAACTAGCAGTTAATTCTTTTAAATTTTTAGGTTTCCTCATTACCCCACAGGGAATATCGCCCGATCCTGAGAAGGTGGAAGCCATCTCGAGGATGCAACCTCCGCGGACTGTGAGGCAAGTCCGTCAGTTCTTGGGTGCCACCGGCTTCTTCAGAAAGCACGTGGATAATTACGCTACGTTGGCGGCCCCATTAACTCGACTCTTGCGGAAGGACGAGAAATTCGTGTGGGGAAATGAGCAACGGAAAGCCTTTGAAGATTTGAAACACAGGTTGGTCACGGCGCCTGTATTGCGTAAGCCTAATTTTGAAAGGTCATTCGAGGTGCACTCGGATGCTTCAGGGGTAGCAATAGGGTCCTGCTTGATGCAAAGGGACGAGAAGGGTATTCCCCAGGCTGTTGCTTACTATTCGCGAAAGTTGCGAGACTCAGAACGAAACTATCCAGTAATTGATTTAGAGGCACTAGCAGTAGTAGAGTCGGTACGCCATTACAATGCATATCTCTATGGCCGCCCTTTTACCATCTATACCGACCATAGACCTTTGGTTTACGTGTTTAAACAGCCGACAAAATCAGTTAGGATGACGAGGTGGAGCCATGAACTCTCCTCGTACAACTACGACATAAAGTATAAGCCAGGGGCATCACACCACTTGCCAGACCTATTAAGTCGTAAAGTAGACGCTATCGATGCGGCGTTTGATTCACAGCAGGTGGCCGAGGCACAGCAGAATGATCCGCTGTGGAATGAGATCATTTTCTATCTCCGGGAAGAGAGGGCACCGAGGAGGAGGATTCCGCTCCCGCTCGATGAATTTGAATTGAAAGAGGGCCTCCTATATCATAATCGTGTTTTACCAGAGAGGGTGATACAACAGCTAGTCATCCCTCGAGCTTTAAGAGGTAAAGTACTTGAGACCGTCCATTGTGATAAGTCTGCTGCTCACCCTGGTATATTTCGAACATATTGCAGGCTCAGAGACAGGTATTACTTCCCACAAATGTTGTCAGAAGTTCGTAGGTTCGTACGATCGTGTGTCCAATGTCAGAGGAGGAAGGGTCTTGCTTCCAGGCAAGCTCCTCTTGCTTCTATGCCTGAGGTATCTCAGCCATTTGAGAGAGTCTCAGCAGATCTTGTAGAGATGGTAAATTCAGCCAGAGGACATAGGTATGTTTTGGTCATCATCGACCACTTCACGCGGTATTTACAGCTTGTACCATTAGAGAACAAAGAGGCTGGTACAGTAGCTGATGCTTTTATTAATAATTTTTTTACTTTGTTTGGTCCACCTCGGACACTTTTAACTGATAATGGTAGTGAATTTTCAAATAACCTTTTTAAACAAGTTTGCCAAATTTTAGAAGTAAAAACTCTGTACACCACGTGCTACCATCCACAGGCAAATGGGATGGCCGAAAGGGTCAACAGGGTCCTGAAGGACTCCTTGGCCACTCTTGTGGGTCAGCATCCGCAAGACTGGGACCGGATGCTTCCGTATGTCAGGTTCGCTCTCAACACGTCGGTACACAGGAGCGTGAATCAGACGCCTCTGTATCTCCTCACGGGACGAGATGGATATTTCCCCGCTAACCTCACGAACTACCAAGAAGCTGACGAGGACGCTGCAAGAATGTTAAGGGATGGCCTTCGCGAAGCTCGTGATGCTGCCGTTCAGAGCGCCAGGGACGCCAGAGAGAGGTGGGCTCGCGATTATGACAAGAAAGTGAGGACCAGGTTTCGCCCACAGGGGGAGAGCTTGTCTTGGTTCGACTCATCCGCCCGATACGACAGCGACGCGTAGCAGCCTTGGCGCCGAAATGGAGTGGACCTGTGAGGATTCTCAAGCAGATCGGACCCGTCAACTACGTCATGCCGCACCAGGAATTAAAGGTCCACATCAACCAACTGCGGAAGTACGTGCCTCGAGATGAATCCCGCTTTGCTGAACCGCCGAGACCCGAGGAGGAAGCTGATGATCCCGATCAGACGGCCGATGATCAAGATGACCACCTTCGCTCCGAGGATGAAGACGATTTGGCAGACCCAGGAATCCCGGGCCCGAGCAGAAGGAGTGTATGACCAGACGAGGAGGTGTAAGCATTCCAGGCATGGGTCGTGAGTCTTACCAGGTTCTATGGGGAGTCAGTCATGGGTCGTGGGCACCATTATGATCATGTCACTTTCCCGTATAAATTTCCGCAAATCATTTCACGTAAAACCTATATTCATTTACCTTCTCTTGTTGCAGTAAGTCCTGGAAGTGCTTCGCCGCAGTACCTACCTCTTGCCTCGGATCCTCATCTTATTACAACCATATTGTTTCTAAGCACGTCAACCAGGGATTGCCGCGCTTGTAGGGGGAGGAGTTGTAGTGGACGACGTCGAAAAGTACGTCGTCGCACTCCAGGAAATGCCAAAAACCCCAAATCTCTCATTTTTAACCTCTCCCACAGGCGTGGTATTGAAAATATATGAACCCGGGGTGGCAACACTCCACTGGCCGCGAGGTGGCGACATTTTACCTTGTATTTTCACATGGAACAATTGGGGAGACCATTGGAAATTGGCATCGTCTCCCTTGCATCCCCCTCTTTGAGAAGCCACGGACTTCGGCCGTCCATACTTCGCCGAAGCTGAAAGAACGAACTGTTTATCCCTGCCAGCGAGGAGGATGCTCGCGCGCAGCGTGTTGCCACACCAGCACCTTTTATTATTATTTTAATAAACCTTATTTTTGTATGATTTTTTTATGGCACCTTTCTCACCTCCTACATCACGACCTCAGATGGATTTTAACCCTCAGTAAGCTAACATTTAAACATATTTATTATTTTATTTCACTTTTAATAATGAAATCAGAACCCAATTCATTTTATTTTTTTGTCTTATTTTATTTCTAATCTTTATAATGGGTTGCTTTTAATTACTTTTATTTACTACTTTTAATTCATCAAATTTTATATATGGCCATAACTGATACGATGGTTCTTTTTAACGTAAAGTTTTATTTCGATTTCAATAGTTAATTATATTTTTATCAAGTGCTATTATAGAAGTATCTCCTTTTTATAGTTTTGTTGGATTTTAACATGAATTTTATTAAAGTTAGTATTAGAGGAAAACCCTGATTTTAGCTTACCCGCGTAAGAACTGACGTGGGAGGTCAGACGGACTAACTCAGGGGATTCGAGGGTTGGTCGTGACTCGGACTGCTAGTGAGGGAACCCCGGAACGGGCATTCCCCTTTTTCCAAAGATAAGTGGTCGTGGAGGTACTTGACTATAGGAGGTGAGAAAAGTTTGCTAAGTCATTTGTTCGGAGAAGTGACCTTATGATCTCGGTGCCAGTCCATTTATGGTTTTATTTCTTTTGTGATTTTACCAGTGCTTTTTAAATTATTTTACCGTTCAGTGTTTTATCTTTCGTTCAGTGTTTTATCTTTCGTTCAGTGTTTTATCTTTTGTTCAGTGTTTTATCTTTTGTTCAGTGTTTTATTGTCGTTTCATTGTTCAGTTTTATTTATTGTTCCGTTTTATTGTTCAGTGTTTTATTGTCGTTTTATTGTTCAGTGTTTTATTGTCGTTTATTGTTCTCGTTTTATTGTTCATTTTATTGTCGTTTTATTGTTTTAATTGTTCACTTTTAATGTCGTTTTATTGTCTTACAAGTCTTTTATCATTTTAATAAATAATTTTACGCATGATGAGTTTCCCCCTTAACCTGTGAGTATCAGTGGAAATCATAATTAATGACAGTTGGTTACTTTATTAAATGCGTTGGAGATTTCTCCCCGCACACGCCTCTCCTCGGCTTACTCACGCTTACCGACCTTTATATTCTCGCCACAACCATATACACCACACACACGCACCATACACATCCACACAAACTATCGCTCCTTTCCTGCATCGCCTTCTACACTATCCCTCTTCCCACAAACAACATCCGTTCCCATACGGCAACTAAATGGGTGGTGGCAGTCACGCTACTTTTACACTCTTAGGCGAGATATAATTGCAATCGCAGTTCACTACACCTGCCCGCACCCCCCCCCCCCCCCTCCTGCTGCTGCCGCGCCCGAGTTTGGGCAAGTCGGAACAAAAAAATAAAAATAAATAAAAAAAGAGAAAAGAGAAAAAAAGGAAATGTTGCGAAGGGATAAATGTCGGAGAATGAACAAAAAAAAAAAAAAAAAAAAAAAAAATTGAAGAGAAAGACAGGGAGATGGACAGATAAAGATAGCAAGAGTAACTGACAGAGCGAGAGAGAGAGGGGAGGGAACAAGAGAGAGAGAGAACTATTTTCCTCCCTTCTGCAACTGACTCAGGAACAAACAGATAGCATACCATGAATTCAATTCACTCTTTCAACTATAGATTAGCGGCGTCAGGCAGGAGATAAGAACACCGTATGAGGCCACATTTCATGGTTGATCATGATTGTAAGTAAAGGACAAAAAATAAAATGATAATAATAAAGATAAAAATGAAAGGGACTGTAATCAAAGCTTTGTGAATGAAAGACAAAAGATCTGATTAAATAAGTCCCAGCGTGTGACTGGGACGGGAATGGCGCTGAGAACGCTTTCAATCGCCCGTTTTTGACGTGAGCGAGAGAACTCAGACCTGGATTTATTTTTCCATTAATTACGAATCGCACTGAATGTTTCTTCACAGAAGTCTTTCACAAAGGAGCATAAGATATTCCATGTTATTACGAACATTGTTGTTTTAAGATATTGGCTTCCAAGCTTTCGACACTTGCGGCCCCTTTCCTAAACCTACATCTATTTTTTCCTTTTTTTACGAAAGAGAAAACTATGCAGTAATCTACACAAATTGACATTACTTGCATTGTTTCTTAAAGCTATGACTTTATTGATAATCTTTATAAATTCATCTCTTCCTTTCCATCTCTTTCTATGTCTCAACGTCTCATACTAATGCCGATATTCATCATTTTAGAGTCTCTCTTCTAAGGTACCTCTCTATCTCTCCGTCGATTTATTTTTAAATGTTTCTCTTTTTCCCATTTTCCTATTGCCTGCGTTTCTTCCCGTTTTCTTCTTCCTGATTCTTTATGTCGCTGATGTATTGTAATTCTTGTGCTTTTAGTGTTTTTTTTTTCGTCAAGGCTATCTGTATCATCTTTTCCACAGTCACACCAACTGAAGTTAATATCATCCATATTTTCATTATTGAGGTAATTAAGGTTATTAGTCATTATCATCGTTACCGTTTCATTATTGTCAAGCCATGGTAATGATCTTGTTACTATCAGTAATCAAATGTTGATTTGATTACTCCTTTTATTATGGTAAGAGCACAGTTATATATTCTAAAATTGCATTGTTTTATTTCTACGAGTAGAATTCTCAAAGACTATACAGTTATTACGAATTCTAATTTGTACAAATATGTGCTTTTTATTTCGTAAATGATTTTACTCTTGCTCATGATGAATATAATTGTTTATATATATGGACTTCATGAATATATAGGTTGTAATGTATTTTATCATCAATAAGAACATTCATAATGACAGGCCTACTCAGTGTAAAAGATCCTTGTGTAGTTTTCTATCATTCGTGTCTATTTCCCTTGCAGTTGCTGTATTGTTTTTTGTTTTGTTGTGCTGTGTTTTGTTTTAAGGACGAAATGTACGTAAACTAGATGATAGCATTTCCATTAATAAGGCATTGATAATATCACAGTTTTTCAGAAAAAATGAATAGTCCTTATGTGTCTACGTCTCTCAAATTCTCCACCTTTCTCTCTCTATATATAAATATATGTAACTCATTCTCTTTTCTTTATCTGTTTCTGTACCTTTCTTTCTCTGTCTAACGCCTCTCTCCCTCTCCTCGCTCTCTCTACTCCTCTCTCTTTTTCTCCCTCTCCC
>NW_020869224.1:125961-128461 GCF_003789085.1 Penaeus vannamei
ACGCCAAATAGAAACGACTGTCGTGCACACCCAAGGGATCGACGCCAAATGGCCAGGCATCCACACATCCTACATGAGGCTGAGGCCCTAAGTGTCTGTGCTGGTCCTTCTGGTCTTCCGGAGGGTCAGCGAGATTATCCAACCTGAATGAGCACATCCCGTCCGGGGGTCACTCACAGTGCTTAAAAAATCAAATATTCTGCTCACAATACTGTGCATCCATATCATTTTCATAACATATATTATGTTACTGCATGTTAATTTTCCTTAAAAATCAATATATAGCAATATATAACAATTTATGAACATTTTATCCCATTAGTTATTTCAGGTTGTTCCAGAGCGAATAATTTTTGTGAGTGCATTGATGTTGTTGCTTTTAATAGCTTGTCTGCAGGCATGACAACGACGGTCTTCGACTTTCCAACTGAAGAAAAAGAATTAGGCATTAGGCATATTGTAATTACCAGAAAGTTTGCTTGTATTTTTGCATTACCAGAAATAAAATAATGAAATGATACTGGTACTGACCTCTTAGTCTTCCTGCCTTTTGGAGAGTCTGATTGACCTGCTTGAGGCAGCTGAGGAGCTCCTGGTGGTTGTTGCATCGGATCTTATATCCCCTGATGAGATCTTTGTTCAGGTTGTGTAACTCCCCATACCACTGCCGCATGCTTTGCCTGGACACAAAGGACAAAAGAAAGACATCATTTATATACATATTTATATGTATATGTATATGTATATGTATATGTATGTATATGTATATGTATATGTATATGTATATATATATATATATATATATATATATATATATATATATATATATATATATATATATATATATATATATATATATACATATACATATAAATCGACAGAGCCACAACAGACTCGTAATCAGCATTTCAATATCACATTTTAATCCAAGTAAACTACTCCTTCTCATCAAGAGAAATGTGATCAAAATGAAGAATTAGGGACAACCAAGGTATACTGCTCATGCTTATGCTCTCAAGGAATATAATTTACCATTAGACCTACAAAAAAAGGAGGAAAGTATGACTTACATGTCTGACATAAGGCGAGCATCCTCTGCCCGAACAAGTACGGATAACAGCTGATTGGTCGGCCATTTCTGCTGACAGACGCTGACGTGTAGCATGGTGTTCTTCTACATGCTCTAGAACTGATCCCAACTGCTCTAATTCTCCAGGGAAATCAGCTTCTACCTTTCAGTTTAAGAAAAATTTATTCACAATCAGTAAGACATATCTAATAAGATTTAGCATATATCACAATAGCTGCAACACAAACACAGATTCAATACATTTATATATTCAACCAACAGAATACATATAAAAGAAATGGAAGTGTTAATCATACTTGTAAATCTTCAAGATTCAGGTAATTTGCAAGGGCTTGTATGATGTCACCCGCGATGTCCATGTCATGTCCTAATCACTATATCGCACGCAGAAGAGACTTCAATGATGAGAGGTAAACTGGACCTCAAGGATAAGAATGAACTTCTAGTCCTCCATTGCTATTGGCCTGCATGTCTTCAAGCAACAGAAACTTGAATTGATCCACATTGCAATCAGAGAATGGTGAAGAAAAGAAATGCAAATGATTGCAAAAGTAATATGACAAAGATGATAAACATTCATCTGAATAATCTTCAAAGTCAGCTAAATGCTGCAACTTGAAGAGAGTATCCAATATGTAACAAATTTCTCATCATTCATTTGAATACTTACTCTTGCAACTCTTTCATTTAGTTTGAACTTGACAACCCTCGAGGCTGGATGACAGATGTCGTACAAAGAGCATGCACAGAGAAGCGAGGAAGCTGACGTCAGTTCAAATACGTGGTAGTGAAGTGATCCCTTGTATCCAGCCATAGTTTTAATGTGAAGATCCACTGGTACATCCTGTGTAATCAGTGGATTAAGTTACTATGTGCACTTGAAGCAGCTGAAAGTTACCCTATAAAAGATCATAGACTGTCATTTACCAGCTTCATTACACTACAAAGTTTCACACAACTATAATACAAATCATGGCAACTTTTAATATTACTAACCTTTGGCGGGTATAGAGGAACCCTTATATTGCTTGTCAGAGAATGTTCTCTAGGATGAAACACATGGCTTTCTCCCTCAAAGATGCCCTCAGCAAAAATTATGACAGCACGGATTACAGTATCATTTGTTGTTGCAAGAGCTATCTCCACGTGTGGCTGGTAAAGTCAATAAGAGGCTATTTAACTGATGATATAAATGACAGAGAATAGATCAAAGAGCAATTTTGCAAACTGCAGTATATAGCACATTTGGATGAGAGGCAAGACCAAAACTTACTGGTTTACTGTTTTCTTCATTTCCCGTTAATTGCAAGACCAGTTTGCAGTTGCGTATTGGCCTAAAAGGGCAGAAAAAAGGAAATATCATTCTACACACAATAACGAATATATGTACATCAGCCTACAATTCGGCTT
>NW_020869224.1:133461-138461 GCF_003789085.1 Penaeus vannamei
CTCTCCGTCGATTTATTTTTAAATGTTTCTCTTTTTCCCATTTTCCTATTGCCTGCGTTTCTTCCCGTTTTCTTCTTCCTGATTCTTTATGTCGCTGATGTATTGTAATTCTTGTGCTTTTAGTGTTTTTTTTCGTCAAGGCTATCTGTATCATCTTTTCCACAGTCACACCAACTGAAGTTAATATCATCCATATTTTCATTATTGAGGTAATTAAGGTTATTAGTCATTATCATCGTTACCGTTTCATTATTGTCAAGCCATCGTAATGATCTTATTACTATCAGTAATCAAATGTTGATTTGATTACTCCTATTATTATGGTAAGAGCACAGTTATATATTCTAAAATTACATTGTTTTATTTCTACGAGTAGAATTCTCAAAGACTATACAGATATTACGAATTCTAATTTGTACAAATATGTGCTTTTTATTTCGTAAATGATTTAACTCTTGCTCATGATGAATATAATTGTTTATATATATGGACTTCATGAATATATAGGTTGTAATGTATTTTATCATCAATAAGAACATTCATAATGACAGGCCTACTCAGTGTAAAAGATCCCTGTGTAGTTTTCTATCATTCGTGTCTATTTCCCTTGCAGTTGCTGTATTGTTTTTTGTTTTGTTGTGCTGTGTTTTGTTTTAAGGACGAAATGTACGTAGACTAGATGATAGCATTTCCATTAATAAGGCATTGATAATATCACAGTTTTTCAGAAAAAATGAATAGTCCTTATGTGTCTACGTCTCTCAAATTCTCCACCTTTCTCTCTATAAAATATATGTAACTCATTCTCTTTTCTTTATCTGTTTCTGTACCTTTTTTTCTCTGTCTAACGCCTCTCTCCCTCTCCTCGCTCTCTCTACTCCTCTCTTTTTTCTCCATCTCTCTCTCTCTCTCTACCTGTGCCTCTCTTCTTTGCTTACGGTAATTATGAAAAGGTGTTTCAAGAAGAAACTTATATGGACTAGATTTTAATTGTTTCCTTTGGGAATAGATACTGTGTTCACTTTTATTTCCATTATCATTGTTTCCTCTTCAGCAAAATGAATCTGTGTTTGGGAGTGTTTCTCTATATCTCTGCATCTCTTTTTCTTTTCCACTTCTCCCCCCCCCCCCTCTCTGTCTGTCTCTCACTCTCTCTCCATCTTTCGCTGATGTTATAACCATAGTGAAAATCTGTTCGTGGGCTTTAATTCTTACTGTCTTACATTTGTAGGTAGTCAGCCTTTATTTAAGAAGATTGTTTTTTTTTTTTAATCTAAATACGTTTCCCTGATGCTTATCTTCCATTGCCTTATGTCACCATGCAAGCTTAAAATAATTTTAAACTCAAGGTCTAAAATAGCCAACGTCAACGGAGAGAGAAAGCGACATAGAGAGAGAGAGAGAGAGAGAGAGAGAGAGAGAGAGAGAGAGAGAGAGAGAGAGAGAGAGAGAGAGAGAGAGAGAGAGAGAGAGAGAGAGAGGAGAGAGGGAGATTCAATATTATTGTTATCAATGACGAATGTAATATCCTATATCATTGTTGTTTGGATCATTTCTATTGTTAAAATAACAACAGATATAAAGTCTAAAATTGATTTTTTTTTTTGGGGGTGAAAGAGTACGTAGGCTATGCAAGCGAACACAAATTTAGAAAAATTAGCTCTTCGTGTTTTAAGTCATAACCGGATCTATAAAGGCGAAATTGAGTAGAATAAGAAAAAGAATCGTGGCTGACCTGCGTTCGGCCGCCTGCGTTCCTGCAGTGATCTTCCAGGCGACCGTCATATGATGCACGGCGTTATAGACACACGAAATTATTTCTTTAATATCCGTTGATTTATAAACCTATCTTAGATGATAATGATAACATGAGGCAAGAACTGCGGTGCTGAGATCGAGCGCAAGTGAAGTCTAGAAATCAGAGTCGTTTTTCTCATTTGCAAGACACTGTTGTTCGTGTTATTTGCTGATTTACTTAAAGCGATTGTAGAATCGGCACCAAAGCCTTGCCTCGCATCAAAGGCCATATATGGCAACGATCGCTGACATTTATTTCCAAACGTCCCAAAATATATCAGATCTGACATTGAAATGTTCCTTATAAGGGAAAACGTGACCATCTGCATTTATGATAGTAACAATAATAATGGTAATAATGATGATGACACAAAAATAACACTGATAATAAGATTATGCTAATGATAATAATTATTATCAATAAAGATGATGGATAATGGTATTGATGATGAAAATAATAACATTACAACTGTCATACATAATAAAAGAAAGGATAATGGTAATAATGAAAATAACCATAATATTATAGTGTTTTCTTTTTTTTTTTGTAAAAAAAAGTGTTCTGTCCTTCATGATAATGATACAAATAGTAAAGATAATTATGAGGATTTAGAATGTATAGTTATATAGATAATGAAGGTAATAAGGATCTTATGATAATGTGAATAGCAAAAGTAGTGGTATTCATTGTAATATGATTACTTACACTAATGGGATCTGTAATGCGAATGGTAATGGCGATAATCACGATAATGACAAAGAAATAGAAATGGTAACGATGATGATAGTCGCAGTCACTTCAATCACCCCAATAATGAACATACAGACGATATTAACTTTTGTTGGTGACGTCATCAAGACCCCGTGCTTCTCCCGACATTCCGGCCGGTGGCCCTGTGGACACGGATGTCGTAGACGCTGCTCTCGAGATTAACCATGATCTTCTGAAGCAATTCCTCTAAAGAGCAAGGTTTAATGGCATCAAAATTTAGGTTAGGCACACCTCTGGTAAAAACAATTCATAGATTTTCGAGTTATTCTGCTCTCCAACCAATCAACAAAGTAATCAGCGCACCCAAGAACATAACCTCCTTCACGGAGGTAAAAAAGGAACAGAAAAAGAAAACTTCACACACTAATTTCTCTGACATACGGCTGAGAATCTCGGGCATCACGAAACTGGTGGAAAAGGTCAATTCTCGCCGGTTCTCTCCGGTGACCGGCTGCGTCGGATCCATTGGGAATATAGAGCCAATTGATAGCCAGGGGGGGGGAGGGGGGTCACCTGCCTCCTCCGTTAAGATTTGTAAAATTGTTGATTTAAAGTTTGTAGAAAGGGAACGACAAGAGGAACCAGACGGAAGTAAAGAAGGGAATAATGGCAATTTTACAATAACAACAACTCTATTTCCGCTGAATGTTTGTAGATTACATATGATTTCTTTAGATTAAACTCGTCTAGCAAACTGTTATAAGGGTCATAATGCTTTGGAAGATCGTTTTGTGTTAATGGCGGGCTGCAGACCTCGATTTTTTCTCTTATTTCTTGAAAAGCGAATCATGCCAAAAGAAGGAGCATTTGGAATCGCAGCTCGCTGTCCCGAAATAACTTTGAAGGATGTAGCATATCTAATTTCACGAAGGAAGAAATTTTCCGATAAGGATCAATGGCAGAGAGAATATGGCACCCGACCCCTCCCATCCAACGCGTTGTGTTGCCCGATGCCAATTCTAATCACAGGTTGAAATAATTACAAACACAACCTCCAACCTAAAGGAACTCCAATGTGGTCTAGAGCCGCGAGTCCCGGGAGAGAGAGAGAGAGAGAGAGAGAGAGAGAGAGAGAGAGAGAGGGGGGGGGAGAGTTCGATTTCTTTACAATTTAAGGTCTTCTCATGCACTCGCATTAGAACAAAACGAAATGTAGAAATAACAAAAAACAAACATACAAACAAACATCGGAAAAAAAGGCGACAATTTCTCAATTCATTGGATTAGATCACAATAATGATAATGATAATAAAAGTAATGATAGTAATAATAATAATAATAATGATAATACCGACTATAGCAATGATACTAATAATAATTTCACGAAGGAAGAAATTTTCCGATAAGGATCAATGGCAGAAAGAATATGGCACCCGACCCCTCCCATCCAACGCGTTCTGTTGCCCGATGCCAATTCTAATCACAGGTTGAAATAATTACAAACACAACCTCCAACCGAAAGGAACTCCAATGTGGTCTAGAGCCGCGAGTCCCGGGAGAGAGAGAGAGAGAGAGAGAGAGAGAGAGAGAGAGAGAGAGAGAGAGAGAGAGAGAGAGAGAGAGAGAGAGAGAGAGAGTTCGATTTCTTTACAATTTAAGGTCTTCTCATGCACTCGCATTAGAACAAAACGAAATGTAGAAATAACAAAAAACAAACATACAAACAAACATCGGAAAAAAGGCGACAATTTCTCAATTCATTGGATTAGATCACAATAATGATAATGATAATAAAAGTAATGATAGTAATAATAATAATAATAATGATAATACCGACTATAGCAATGATACTAATAATAGTGATAAATTGCTAATAACATAATAGTAATGATAATGATAATGATAATCATGATGATAATAATACTAATAATGTTGAAGATAAAGAAATGATAATGATAATAGTGATAATAATAATGATAATAATGATCATAATGATGATAATAGTAATGATGTATACACAAACACACTCACACACACACACACATACCCCCCTACAAGCACGCACGTAAGCACACACACACACAAACAGTCAAATCACCCCTCACCCCCATCCACCAAAATCCCCCCCTCCTTCACCCCCCTCCTAAAACCCCTCCTCCTCCTCTCATATCCACACCCCCTCCCCCACCCTCTCCCCCAACCCAACGTCCTTCACTTGCAACATGCTATCCTTCTCCTCTTGATTTCAACATTGCAAGGCGATTCCCTATAAAAGTTCCCTCCCCTCCCCCTTTCCCCTCCCTCCCCTCCCCCTCCCCTCTCTCTCCCTCCCCAACGAGGCGGACCGAAACCAACCATGTCACTGGATATATGGCGATGGGCATTGGGGTCCTCGTCGGCCAGATGTGAGGGGGAGGGGAGTGGAGGGAAGAAGAGTGAGGGGAGTGGAGAGAGGAAAGAGGGGAGAGCGGAGAGAGGGGAGTAGATAGGG
>NW_020869224.1:143461-148461 GCF_003789085.1 Penaeus vannamei
AAAAGGTCATGGGGTACACGAAAATTATCTATATGTGCTCATATACCTTATATACATACTTTCACATCGCCATGTAATCGTTTTTCGTCTTTCCACGGGGTCTGAGAGTGAAATTTGGCTACGTGGTCCAGGACGGCCCGGCCACGCGGGGAAAAGTATGCGTTTGGTACCCGTCCGACTGGAGAAAAGTTATTCTTTCGACAAATATTATACGTTGTAAAACCCTATTAGAGCATCAATAATAGGTAAATGATAGATAATTATATCAAATACAAGTATTCTGTACATGATTTGTCATGTAAAATGTAAACATAATAAAAAGGAATAAGATCGCGATTTTTAGGTCCGTCATATTTTTACGCATAGCACACGTATATTCGGTCCGATTTTAAAGTATTATGGCTGAATAATAGTTCTATTACATACTGCCATGAGGATTTGCAATATTTTCACGTGGTTCTTGTAAAAGTGACATATGTTTTCAAAATCTCCTATTAGGGTGTTAAAATAGTCACCTTCGGAAAATATTCACCAAGAAAAAAGTAAGGTCAACTTCTCAAAAATGCATATAATAGTAGAAAGATAGATCTATTCAAACATGAAATCAGAATGGCTGTATGATTTTTTTTGGATTTTTGAGAAATTTAAAAAATGGTCAATGTAGGCCTATAGACCCCCAGATCACTGCCACCACTCCGCACTATATGTAAGATTTTGAGAAACCGTTACGTGCTGGCAATGTCCGCAAGACTTCGGAATGCAGGTAGATGATAGAGGATTATGGTGTAGGAAGACTAATCTTATGCCTTGTTTTGTTGATATCAAGATAGCCTTGGAAAGATGAAGAAACGTAAAATGCCGATATCTCAGAACTCCACCTTTAGGGGTGGGTCAAAGGATTCCGAGCACACCATATGTCCAAAATTAACATATTATGGCTCATTTTGTTGAAAAATAAAATATCTGCAACTTGATCGAGAGCGTTTTTGCAGTTTTTGCCTGTACTTCTTGTAAAAGTGGTCAATGTAAGAAAATTTTTACTTTTTTTTTTTTCTTGAAGTCCCCTACTTCAAAAATTCACAAAAAAAATTGAAGTCGAAATCGAAAAATCGACAACGATCAAGTTGTAGATATAAGGTAGTTCGGTGCAAAAATAAAATAAAATTGAATGTCTTGCCGTTTCTGAAGTCGGAATCCTTTGACCCAGGTGCTGCATTTTCAAAATGGCGAATTTTGCATTTTTCCATTTTTTGACAATAATTCAAAAACTGTTCGGGCAATTTCGAAAAAAATCGACCACAGGCCGGTGCATCTTAAACTATACGCCTCCTTCTATTTTCCACTCTATAAGATGGCGGTGTCCATTTTCCTCTATCTACGCGTGTCTCGTCTTCAACTTATCCCACAAATGTTACCAGAAGTGTTTTTATGGCGGCATGTTTACTTTTGGCCATAGAAACATAGCTGTAGTGCTCCACCGCCCTATAATGAGGCGTGTCTAACGATACCCTTGTAGGCCTACAGTTAAATTTCTTATATCAGTTAGGAATAGGAAAATAGTAATTTTTAAACACTTGTTAAAGTATAAAGTTATTTTTTGTATAAAAGTATAAAGATGATATAGTATAGTATAAAGTAATATTAAAACATTTCGCCATCTTGGATTCCTGCTAAATCTAGTGCTTCGGCGAATGAAAAAACGCGAGAAAAAGCAAAAGGTTTTAAAAGTATGGGCCATAAAGTTAACCTTGTTATAGTATAAAGTTAATTTTGTTATAGTGTAAAGTTATTTTCAGTTTCTTTGTTATAGCATAATGTTAAATTTTAACTCCTTTGTTATAGTGAGACTATTGCGGAAACAACATTTTCTTCTTCTCTCGAGTTTAATAATTAAGTTTAGGTTATGTTATGTGCACTGCAGATGTAAACAAATTTGCGGTAGATTTAGCGGGAATGCAAGATGTTAGCGCCTGGCGATCCCTTCGCCCGCCCTGGCGAACGTTGGTTTTAAAAGTAAGGCCTCCCTCACTCAGCACTGGCGAAGGTTTTAAAAGTACGAGCCTTAGTGTCATTGCAACGTGTTTTGGACGGAAATAGTAATGCTGCGATTGTTTATTAAATTTGTTATTTATTATTTTGAAATGTGTGTAAAGAGATTGAGGGAAAGAGTGAAACTTCAATTATTGGTTGTGGGAAAAGTTGGGCAAATAATTAGGACATAACATTTGGGTAAAGTAAAAGTTAATAGTATTATTCAAGGGAGGAATATTTTGCTTCATTGATCCATGCTTATTCCTAATAAATCTGGTTGTTGATAATATATAATGAGGGGTTATGTAGCCTTATCTTTAAAAGTAACTGCATGATCAATGCTAGAAAGACCTGCCATTGCTTCTGAAGTGACCTTGAATCCAGTGTCTGCTGACCCAAAGCATGCCAGCTATCTTACATAAAAATTATCTTCAAGAGTGAAAAGGTTAAGTTAACCATTATCCCATAGTTTAGACTATAAAAATGGTTACTGGTGGCGGCTTACCGACGAAGGTGGAAACAAGGTAAATTCCTTAATAGAATGCCTATAGGAAATCTGATGGACCTTCAGTAAGGATATTCATACTACTAGAGGGTATATTCAAAGGGTTAACAGATTTATGGAGCGTAATTATAAGGAGCAATTACCTCCGACATAAATGGTGTGCAGTGGTGTTTCTGGCTTGAGATGTAAATATTAACAACTAGGCTATGAAGGTATTGATACCAATAAAGTACAGGTGAAGTGGTGTCAAGTTAGGTGACTTAAATTTAATTGCAGATTAAAGTATTCAGTTGATGGGAAACCTACGTGTTTGAAAATAAGGGGACAAAAGTAGAAAGACTTCAGTGTATGTGCTTGATTTCACCATCAATTTTGTTAGGGTTTAGATATAGTGAAGTTTATGACTAGTCTGACTACTAGCTCAGATTGGCAAAATGAGTGATACAGAGAAAGACGGAGAATCTGGATATGCCTTAAAGGGGTAAGTGGCCTCAACTCGTAAAGAAACAGGAACTTTACCTAAAATGACTAAAAGAACATTTTCCAAAGAAATGGAGGACTCCGCAGGTGAGTTAAATATGACCAACACATTTAGAGCCCTATTAGCGGAAGCTAGTGAAAGTAGAATGTCGGCATTACGCCCAAGAGATGTAAAAGGTAGATGAGAGAAATTTTAGGACCTTCGATAAAAAAAGGAGTCAAAAACTACTTAGATGATGTGATTGTGTTTGCAAACTCATTTGAGGAATTGGTACTTCTGTTGGAGAGTTTTTTTGAGCATCTTCAAGAAAAAGGCGTAAAGCTAAACTTGAGAAAATGTAACCTTGGTCAAAAAGAAGTCAGATTTTTGGTTAGTGTAATATCTAAACAAGGGTGTCAGCCTGACCCAAAGATCCAGGAAGGTATATGTAGTAGGAAAGATCCCAAAATGTAAAGGATGTTAAAAGATTGTTCGGGATGGTAGGTTTTTATAGACGTCACACAGAAAACTTTGCTAAAATAGCATTACCCTTAACAAATCTCACTAAGGAAGAAGGTAAATTTCTTTGGAAGGATCAGTGCGAGGTTGCTTTTCACAAACTAAAAGAAGCACTGATGTCAACAGCTTTTCTTGTGAAGGCAGATGTTGGAAAACCTGACCATGACAACAGATGCCAGCAATTATACAGTTGGATCAGTTCTAAGGCAGTTACAAGCAGACGGCGGTGAATTAGGTGTAATTGGTTATTTCATGAAAAAACTAAACAGGCAGAGGTAAACTATTCAGCTACAGGTAAAGAGGCTTAAGGAGTAGTGTTGGCTTGTGGTAATTTTGCACATTATATATGGGGAAACGGTGTGACAATCTATACTGAGCACCAGCCTCTTGTATCCGTTTTTCACAGAAGGACCAAGTCCGGCCGTATGAACGGATGGATTTTAGAAATGCGGGGACATACTTACAAGATGAAATACATGAAGGGAAAGCAAAATTTTGCTGCAGATATGTTATGGATACCAGTGTTTAATGTGAAAGTAATAACTGGAAATGCTGATATTTTTGGCTTAAGTGTAGAAGAATTTAAAAGTAAAGAAGGGGAGACAGATAAATGGATGGCAGTAATACATGACTTAGAAGGTGAGCCCTTACCAGGAAACCTAAAGAAAAGTGTTTTGCCTAACTTTGAGTTAGATGAAGGTCTGTTGTAATATGGCAAAAAGCGTAATGATGGCAGTATCTGCTATAGTATAGTTGTAGCTAAAGAATGAAGAGCTAAAGCATGTAAGCTTTCACATGAAAGGGTTGGACATATGAGTATTATAAAAACAAATGATTGTGAAGGTTTCTTTTGGGCATTGGGAAACCTCTTTCACAGTCAGTTGGTAATTTCCCTCGGATAACATGAGGTCTAGAGAGGATGAGTATTGATGTAACAGATATGAAAAAGGTGGAGACGGTCTTAGATATATCCTCAGGTGTATAGACCATCATTCCTGTTACGTAAATCTTTATCCAATGAGAGGGAAATGAGGTGGGAAGGTGGTGGCGAAGCTGGAAACTACATGACAGCATATGGCAGTCCAGAGAAGCTTGTTAGTGACAATGGGTGTGAATTCTGAAACCGAGAGATGTAAAGTTTATGCAAAGAGGCAGGGATCACTCAGCACTTGATCACTCCATACCAGCCTCAGAGCAATGGTGTGGTATAAAGAGTGGCTGGCTCAATTAAACCCATTATTTGTGGTTTAGGAAAAGGGTTAGCGTATCAGTGGCCCAAATATTTGAGTTGGTGTGGCAGGAGCTTAAATGAATGGGTACACAGTACCACAGGAACTACTCGTTATTGGGCATTCTTCAAAGGTCATCCTAAAAAGTACGTAGAGTTTAGGGTGCCAGATCTTCCGGCAGACGAGGAAGGTTTGGAATTGGCAGAGGACAGTGAAAGAACAGCGGGACAGAGCAGTAAAGACGTACTCACTCACA
>NW_020869224.1:153461-165961 GCF_003789085.1 Penaeus vannamei
TAATGAATGCTACTTATGGTCCGGAAGGAAAACAAACCAGACAGCATAGCTACCAAGGTGTGAAATACTACTACTACTGATGTGTGACAGCAGGATCCAGTGCTAAATATATATCAGGTGGATGGGTGTCTTGTTTTGATATGAAATGGATTGTTGTAATTCGCCTCATTATCAGGATATCTTGTTTACATTTCATTTGAATCTGGTCCCACGAAACTGTTTTTTCTTTTATATTGATACCATTTATTATAATAATAATGATAGTAGTAGTAGTAATAATAATAACTGTTATTGTTCCTATTGTTGTAAGCTATATAAAGAGCCACACTGCGAAAATCAAGATTTATACCACCAAATGTGTCAGTGCAGGTCAAGATACAGCTAAGAAAGAATGAATAAAAGAAAGTCAGCTAATTACGTAAGAAAAACATGTTAGCTGACGTTTTAAAATTATCAAGAGTCGAAGAAGTTACAATCTCTGAAGGCAATCTATTCCAAAGTCTACAAATAGCAGTAAAAAAGCATCTAGAAAACTGACTTGTAGAAGATCGACTTACATCAAACGTCATTGAATTGAGGGTCATAGAACTTCTGGTAATTCTTACAGGATTTCACCCGGATGTCTAATGTCCAAATTTAAGTCAGACAGGAGAAATTTAATGAAATTAAAAGAACGATCAAGCAGTCTTAAGTGTGAGTCTGCAGCAGATAACCACACAGAAGAACAATACTCAAAATGAGGCAGAATAAAAGAAAAGAAACACCTACGCGTAATGTAGTCATCTTCATAGATTTTCTTGCACTTGCGAATGATGCCTAACTTTGATGAAATTGCCCGGGCCATATTCCTAATATGCAATTCAAATGTAAGCTTTGAATCAAAGGTTACACCTAAGAGCTTCAAGTTATCCACCGAAGTGATTAAGACTCCATTAATCAGCAGACTTGGATGCTGAGGCAACTGCGTTCGAGACCGACTCACAATCATTTCTTTAGACTTAGTAGGATTTAATTTCATGCCCCACCGAGAGCACCACGATTGAATCATCAGGTCTACAGTGAGACTGTCAGCTACTATTTGCCTAGTTGCCGGAAAAGGAATATCAGCAAAGGGAGAAGTATCATCAGCATATGCCAACATTTTATTAGTAATGCCAGACCACATATCGCTTGCATACAAGATAAAGAGCAAAGGGCCAAGAACACTACCCTGAGGAACCCCAGAAGATACATGAGAATACGAGCTAAAACTACCATCAACATGAACACACTGCTGCCTACCAGTTAAAAATTCAGTTAAAATACTTAAAACTTTACCACCTACACCAAAAGACTGTAACTTAAAAATTAAAACCTTGTGATTAACAGTGTCAAAAGCTGCACTAAAATCCAGCGAGACAAGTCTTGACTCATGACCCTTATCTAAAGCAGACTGCATTTCATGCACCAACATAAGCAGTGCATCATTGCAGCCGAGTCCCTTTCTAAAACCAAACTGAGTCTCTGGAAGAAACGGTCTCAAATGTACAGAAAGACGTTTGACCAGCAAACGTTCAAAAACCTTGGATAAAATTGGTGTAATTGAAATGGGCCTATATTCAGGTGAAGACTGTAGTGGGCCCTTGGGAATAGGGGTAACAGCGCCAGCAATCTGGAAATGACCCTTTATGTAAGATTACGGCTAATTTAGGAGCTAATTAGCCATTTAACCTTTTAAAAATCAAAGGAAACAAGTCATTAGGGTCTACTCCACCATATTCATCTAGTTCAGATAACAGATACTTGATTTCAGAGGACCTGAAAGCAAATGAATTAAAGCATGGCAATGGATGACATGGAGGAAGTTCAATATCTTCTAAACTTTGTTTTGAAATAAAACAATCTGTTAACAAGGTAGCTTTCTCAAATGGACTATACGTAACACTACCACCAGGTTTCATTAAAGGAGGAATGGAAGACTCAAGACTAAACAGAGATGTTTTTAGTGTTGACCACCATTTATGCGGCTCTGAGGCTTGTGAGAGAACTTTCAAGTGAGCATTATATTCAGATTTAGCCTCCTTATAAACATTAGTTGCTGTATTTCGCATGGCAACATAATTCTCCCAACAAAGACGAGTACGGTTAGCAGACCAGAGATAATAGGCAGCACGTTTGTGCCTGGCAAATTAAAAAAAAAAAAAAAAAAAAATAGTATTCGTGACAACCACATTCATACTTTGTAAAACGACTAGCATTAAAACCAACTCGAGAATATAAACAAACCTTGGGTTCGAGGCATGGAATTCCTACGTAGCAACAAGGGTTTATTAAAATTGGGAAAAGTAACTCTGACGTGTGCCTCATGAAGCTGGTTTGAAGACTTTTTGCATCCGGTTACCAATTTTACTCTCATTAAACAAAGGAGAGAAAAGGAGAGGGAGACGGCGAGGAAGGGAGGGAGGGAGAGAGAGAGAGAGAGAGAGAGAGAGAGAGAGAGAGAGAGAGAGAGAGAGAGACAGACAGACAGACAGACAGACAGACAGACAGACAGACAGAGAGAGCCCTAAGCTCTGTTATTAGTCACATCGCCTTTTCCTTGGATTGACTTCGTTGAAGGACTTAAAGTATTATTCGGTGCCAACGCTTTCGTGACTCCCTTGTATATACAGTGAAGTGGAGATTGTAATTTCTATAGATATAGAAGGACAAGAGATTACCTCGTAAAGTCTCCAGAAAACGGCTTACGCGGCCCTGCCATCCATCCAGAGCAGTTGTGAGGAACAAGGTGTCCAAGGAATCTATTGAAAGAATCTAAACTGCCATTTGTTATTCTGTAGCTACGGGCCGCTCCCGCAACACAAGTGCCTTTCACTCGAACACAACCCGTAACACAGAGAGGTTAACTTTTGGTCCTCCCCCCACCCCGTCCCTGTAGTGGACGACGTCGAAAAGTACGTCGTCGCACTCCAGGAAATGCCAAAAAAAACCCAAATCTCTCATTTTTAACCTCTCCCACAGGCGTGGTATTGAAAATATATGAACCCGGGGTGGCAACACTCCACTGGCCGCGAGGTGGCGACATTTTACCTTGTATTTTCACATGGAACAATTGGGGAGACCATTGGAAATTGGCATCGTCTCCCTTGCATCCCCCTCTTTGAGAAGCCACGGACTTCGGCCGTCCATACTTCGCCGAAATTGAAAGAGACTATCTTAAAATTGAACCTTCTTAACCAATCTATACCAATTAGAATATCGCCTGGGAACCTGACTTCCTCCGATACGATAGTTACATCGTGTTTGCATTTAACATCCTCGCTAAGGGAAAAGGATAAGGCTACGACCTCGACCGCGCGAAACGAGTGGCCTGAAGCACCTCGTAACGTGCGAGACGAAGGTCTGACTGACTGAGGATTCATTCTCTCTTTCAGCTCATTCTTCATTAGAGTTATTTCCGACCCAGTATCAATGAAGCATGTACACATAATTCCGTTGACCTTCACAGATATAAGAGGTCTTCCTACTTTGATGTGATCATTTATTGGAGATATCATGGCTGAATCTTTCCTAAATTCACTTGTTCTAAATTCCCTCTGTGTTTGCCGCACGGGAAGCTGGGAATGGGCGCGTCCCGCGGGCGGAGGAAAAGGGACAATTCCTGGAGATATGACCCGTCTCATTACATGTATAGCATCTTAATGGGTTTGAGGGACCTGGCGTAACATTCTGCCTCCCCCTACAATCTTTGGTATTGTGGGTATTTGTATGATGCAACGAGCAGTACATAGGGGATTGTTTACGCGCACGTGACATCTCATTAGGTTTGAATTGGCTGCCTGCACTTTTAACGTGATTCATGCGTATGCTCCAGCATCTCTGTGCAGCATCTACCAGAATCTGAAGAGGCTCCTCCTCTTTCAGGGCTAACGCTTCCCTTAACCAGTGTGGCAAGCCTTGAAGGAACACCCGGCGGATAAGTTCGTCCGGTATCCCTATTGATCTCGGATAGTCTCGAACACCCTGGTAAACAACAGATTCGGTGTTCACAAAGAAGTCAATAGGTGCTTGCCCTGGAGCCAATTTAAATCCACTCAGATGGTTATGGAAATCAGTTGACGAGCATGTACCCCTGAATTTAAGTCTTAATTTTTCTTTAAATTCTACCCATGAAACTATGCCATCGAAAATAGGCGAGTTCACTATGAGATCAGCTGTGCCCCGACATGAACTCCTGTCAGCTCGAATATATGCCTCGTCTGTCCGCGGTTGTGTCCCATCCTCGACATGTCGAATCCAGGACTCGACCTCCTGATTTCGTTTTAGAGGCTGTGAAGCAGGGGTTTCGGCTTTGAAAGGCGGAACAGAATCTTTATAAATAACAAATTCCACTGAAGGTGAAACAGAATTAGAATTAGCATTACTGTTACCATTACCATTGCATTACCATATCACGTTGAACGGGGTAAGAGTCCGTATGACATTTAGTGACACCCCATCCTTAAGTATCAAAATGTTACATGAGCGTCGTATGCCAAGTTTGTTGTTTGATAATGATGGTACTACGCCTGTATTCTGTGCTGAGACCGTAGTTTGCCCGCCACAGACGGGAAGATTCGTGGCAGGGGTAGTTTCACCCAGCACGAGGATGGATGCTATTGTCACGGGCAAAACAGCCCAGGTATTAATTCCCCGTAGCCTAACACAGGTGTCGCAAGGTCGGGTAGCCATTTGGGTCGTAAACGACCGTAAGCTTCCAGTTATTTTGCAACAAGGAGCGCACATCGCTTTTGTTGAAAAGATTGATAAAGTCTTTGAATCTGCCGATTGTCCTGGTTCGATGTTGGGTAATGACTTGGGTAATGAGTGTCATGATCCTGACACTACCCGTCGTGTTGGTGATTTTACAGATTGTTCTTATAGTAATGGTTTGGTTTCTGAATGTTCTGGTGATGGTTCTTTTAATATGGTTGATGTTTTAGATTTTAATGATTTAGATTTTAATGGTTTGTGTTTTACAGGTGCTGATAATTCAGCGAGTTTTCTAGATTTTACGGATTCTTTTGATGCACAGCACGGTATCGCTGATTTTGGTTACGCCGCTGAGGACTTTGATGTTTTTTCCTCCCGTGAGTACGGACGTATTGCCCATCTCCACTCCTCGGGTGAGTCCTTCATTCAGTCGGCTAGGCTTGATCATCTTGGCTCGCACAGACGAAATCAATTAATGGCAATATTACAACGCCATGCCATTTTATTCGATGAGTCAGCACCATTGGGTAAAGTACCGCACATTAAACATCGTATCCCCACAGCAGATGCCGACCCGATTCGCACTCGCCAGTGGAGATTGCCGGAGAGTGCGCGTGTCACGATTCGCAACGAATGCGATAAGATGCTGAGGGAAGGTGTCATTTCACCATCGACATCTCCTTGGTTGTCTCCCGTGGTGCTGGTAAAGAAAAAGGATGGAGGTATACGTTTCTGCGTCGATTATCGACGTCTAAATAGGGTCACCACTTCAGATGCATACCCCATGCCAAGGTTAGACCAGATGATAGACGAGTTGTCAGGGACACAGTGGTTTTCAGCTCTTGATGCCAAGTCCGCCTACTGGACAATCGAAGTAGATCAGAGGGATAGGAACAAAACCGCGTTTAGTGATGGCTTCAGACTATTTCATTTCAATCGTATGCCTTTTGGCTTGGCCACAGCTCCTAGCACATTTCAACGAGCTATTAATGCAGTGTTAAGTTCAGTTTTGGGGAAGCATGCATTAGCCTACTTAGACGATGTCGTCATTTATTCAAGATCTTTTGATGAGCATCTATCTCATCTTGACGAGGTTCTTGGCCTCTTAGCTCAGGCAGGATTCCGTTTGAATGTTGCTAAATGTCAACTAGCAGTTAATTCTTTTAAATTTTTAGGTTTCCTCATTACCCCACAGGGAATATCGCCCGATCCTGAGAAGGTGGAAGCCATCTCGAGGATGCAACCTCCGCGGACTGTGAGGCAAGTCCGTCAGTTCTTGGGTGCCACCGGCTTCTTCAGAAAGCACGTGGATAATTACGCTACGTTGGCGGCCCCATTAACTCGACTCTTGCGGAAGGACGAGAAATTCGTGTGGGGAAATGAGCAACAGAAAGCCTTTGAAGATTTGAAACACAGGTTGGTCACGGCGCCTGTATTGCGTAAGCCTAATTTTGAAAGGTCATTCGAGGTGCACTCGGATGCTTCAGGTAGCAATAGGGTCCTGCTTGATGCAAAGGGACGAGAAGGGTATTCCCCAGGCTGTTGCTTACTATTCGCGAAAGTTGCGAGACTCAGAACGAAACTATCCAGTAATTGATTTAGAGGCACTAGCAGTAGTAGAGTCGGTACGCCATTACAATGCATATCTCTATGGCCGCCCTTTTACCATCTATACCGACCATAGACCTTTGGTTTACGTGTTTAAACAGCCGACAAAATCAGTTAGGATGACGAGGTGGAGCCATGAACTCTCCTCGTACAACTACGACATAAAGTATAAGCCAGGGGCATCACACCACTTGCCAGACCTATTAAGTCGTAAAGTAGACGCTATCGATGCGGCGTTTGATTCACAGCAGGTGGCCGAGGCACAGCAGAATGATCCGCTGTGGAATGAGATCATTTTCTATCTCCGGGAAGAGAGGGCACCGAGGAGGAGGATTCCGCTCCCGCTCGATGAATTTGAATTGAAAAGGGGCCTCCTATATCATAATCGTGTTTTACCAGAGAGGGTGATACAACAGCTAGTCATCCCTCGAGCTTTAAGAGGTAAAGTACTTGAGACCGTCCATTGTGATAAGTCTGCTGCTCACCCTGGTATATTTCGAACATATTGCAGGCTCAGAGACAGGTATTACTTCCCACAAATGTTGTCAGAAGTTCGTAGGTTCGTACGATCGTGTGTCCAATGTCAGAGGAGGAAGGGTCTTGCTTCCAGGCAAGCTCCTCTTGCTTCTATGCCTGAGGTATCTCAGCCATTTGAGAGAGTCTCAGCAGATCTTGTAGAGATGGTAAATTCAGCCAGAGGACATAGGTATGTTTTGGTCATCATCGACCACTTCACGCGGTATTTACAGCTTGTACCATTAGAGAACAAAGAGGCTGGTACAGTAGCTGATGCTTTTATTAATAATTTTTTTACTTTGTTTGGTCCACCTCGGACACTTTTAACTGATAATGGTAGTGAATTTTCAAATAACCTTTTTAAACAAGTTTGCCAAATTTTAGAAGTAAAAACTCTGTACACCACGTGCTACCATCCACAGGCAAATGGGATGGCCGAAAGGGTCAACAGGGTCCTGAAGGACTCCTTGGCCACTCTTGTGGGTCAGCATCCGCAAGACTGGGACCGGATGCTTCCGTATGTCAGGTTCGCTCTCAACACGTCGGTACACAGGAGCGTGAATCAGACGCCTCTGTATCTCCTCACGGGACGAGATGGATATTTCCCCGCTAACCTCACGAACTACCAAGAAGCTGACGAGGACGCTGCAAGAATGTTAAGGGATGGCCTTCGCGAAGCTCGTGATGCTGCCGTTCAGAGCGCCAGGGACGCCAGAGAGAGGTGGGCTCGCGATTATGACAAGAAAGTGAGGACCAGGTTTCGCCCACAGGTGGGAGAGCTTGTCTTGGTTCGACTCATCCGCCCGATACGACAGCGACGCGTAGCAGCCTTGGCGCCGAAATGGAGTGGACCTGTGAGGATTCTCAAGCAGATCGGACCCGTCAACTACGTCGTGCAGGACCCCTTCATGCCGCACCAGGAATTAAAGGTCCACATCAACCAACTGCGGAAGTACGTGCCTCGAGATGAATCCCGCTTTGCTGAACCGCCGAGACCCGAGGAGGAAGCTGATGATCCCGATCAGACGGCCGATGATCAAGATGACCACCTTCGCTCCGAGGATGAAGACGATTTGGCAGACCCAGGAATCCCGGGCCCGAGCAGAAGGAGTGTATGACCAGACGAGGAGGTGTAAGCATTCCAGGCATGGGTCGTGAGTCTTACCAGGTTCTATGGGGAGTCAGTCATGGGTCGTGGGCACCATTATGATCATGTCACTTTCCCGTATAAATTTCCGCAAATCATTTCACGTAAAACCTATATTCATTTACCTTCTCTTGTTGCAGTAAGTCCTGGAAGTGCTTCGCCGCAGTACCTACCTCTTGCCTCGGATCCTCATCTTATTACAACCATATTGTTTCTAAGCACGTCAACCAGGGATTGCCGCGCTTGTAGGGGGAGGAGTTGTAGTGGACGACGTCGAAAAGTACGTCGTCGCACTCCAGGAAATGCCAAAAACCCCAAATCTCTCATTTTTAACCTCTCCCACAGGCGTGGTATTGAAAATATATGAACCCGGGGTGGCAACACTCCACTGGCCGCGAGGTGGCGACATTTTACCTTGTATTTTCACATGGAACAATTGGGGAGACCATTGGAAATTGGCATCGTCTCCCTTGCATCCCCCTCTTTGAGAAGCCACGGACTTCGGCCGTCCATACTTCGCCGAAGCTGAAAGAACGAACTGTTTATCCCTGCCAGCGAGGAGGATGCTCGCGCGCAGCGTGTTGCCACACCAGCACCTTTTATTATTATTTTAATAAACCTTATTTTGTATGATTTTTTTATGGCACCTTTCTCACCTCCTACATCACGACCTCAGATGGATTTTAACCCTCAGTAAGCTAACATTTAAACATATTTATTATTTTATTTCACTTTTAATAATGAAATCAGAACCCAATTCATTTTATTTTTTGTCTTATTTTATTTCTAATCTTTATAATGGGTTTTTAATTACTTTTATTTACTACTTTAATTCATCAAATTTTATATATGGCCATAACTGATACGATGGTTCTTTTTAACGTAAAGTTTTTTTCGATTTCAATAGTTAATTATATTTTTATCAAGTGCTATTATAGAAGTATCTCCTTTTTATAGTTTTGTTGGATTTTAACATGAATTTTATTAAAGTTAGTATTAGAGGAAAACCCTGATTTTAGCTTACTCCCGCGTAAGAACTGACGTGGGAGGTCAGACGGACTAACTCAGGGGATTCGAGGGTTGGTCGTGACTCGGACTGCTAGTGAGGGAACCCCGGAACGGGCATTCCCCTTTTTCCAAAGATAAGTGGTCGTGGAGGTACTTGACTATAGGAGGTGAGAAAAGTTTGCTAAGTCATTTGTTCGGAGAAGTGACCTTATGATCTCGGTGCCAGTCCATTTATGGTTTTATTTCTTTTGTGATTTTACCAGTGCTTTTTAAATTATTTTACCGTTCAGTGTTTTATCTTTCGTTCAGTGTTTTATCTTTCGTTCAGTGTTTTATCTTTTGTTCAGTGTTTTATCTTTTGTTCAGTGTTTTATCTTTTGTTCAGTGTTTTATTGTTCAGTTTATTGCCGTTTTAGTTTTTATTGTCGTTTTATTGTTCAGTGTTTTATTGTCGTTTTATTGTTCAGTGTTTTATTGTCGTTTTATTGTTCAGTGTTTGCCGTTTCACTTTTAATGTCGTTTTATTGTTCACTTTTAATGTCGTTTTATTGTCTTACAAGTCTTTTATCATTTTAATAAATAATTTTACGCATGATGAGTTTCCCCCTTAACCTGTGAGTATCAGTGGAAATCATAATTAATGACAGTTGGTTACTTTATTAAATGCGTTGGAGATTTCTCCCCGCACACGCCTCTCCTCGGCTTACTCACGCTTACCGACCTTTATATTCTCGCCACAACCATATACACCACACACACGCACCATACACATCCACACAAACTATCGCTCCTTTCCTGCATCGCCTTCTACACTATCCCTCTTCCCACAAACAACATCCGTTCCCATACGGCAACTAAATGGGTGGTGGCAGTCACGCTACTTTTACACTCAGGAGATATAATTGCAATCGCAGTTCACTACACCTGCCCGCACCCCCCCCCCCTCCTGCTGCTGCCGCGCCCGAGTTTGGGCAAGTCGGAACAAAAAAATAAAAATAAATAAAAAAAGAGAAAAGAGAAAAAGGAAATGTTGCGAAGGGATAATGTCGGAGAATGAACAAAAAAAAAAAAAAAAAAAAAAAAAAATTGAAGAGAAAGACAGGGAGATGGACAGATAAAGATAGCAAGAGTAACTGACAGAGCGAGAGAGAGAGGGGGGGGGGAGGGGAACAAGAGAGAGAGAGAACTATATTTTCCTCCCTTCTGCAACTGACTCAGGAACAAACAGATAGCATACCATGAATTCAATTCACTCTTTCAACTATAGATTAGCGGCGTCAGGCAGGAGATAAGAACACCGTATGAGGCCACATTTCATGGTTGATCATGATTGTAAGTAAAGGACAAAAAATAAAATGATAATAATAAAGATAAAAATGAAAGGGACTGTAATCAAAGCTTTGTGAATGAAAGACAAAAGATCTGATTAAATAAGTCCCAGCGTGTGACTGGGACGGGAATGGCGCTGAGAACGCTTTCAATCGCCCGTTTTTGACGTGAGCGAGAGAACTCAGACCTGGATTTATTTTTCCATTAATTACGAATCGCACTGAATGTTTCTTCACAGAAGTCTTTCACAAAGGAGCATAAGATATTCCATGTTATTACGAACATTGTTGTTTTAAGATATTGGCTTCCAAGCTTTCGACACTTGCGGCCCCTTTCCTAAACCTACATCTATTTTTTCCTTTTTTTACGAAAGAGAAAACTATGCAGTAATCTACACAAATTGACATTACTTGCATTGTTTCTTAAAGCTATGACTTTATTGATAATCTTTATAAATTCATCTCTTCCTTTCCATCTCTTTCTATGTCTCAACGTCTCATACTAATGCCGATATTCATCATTTTAGAGTCTCTCTTCTAAGGTCTACCTCTCTATCTCTCCGTCGATTTATTTTTAAATGTTTCTCTTTTTCCCATTTTCCTATTGCCTGCGTTTCTTCCCGTTTTCTTCTTCCTGATTCTTTATGTCGCTGATGTATTGTAATTCTTGTGCTTTTAGTGTTTTTTTTTCGTCAAGGCTATCTGTATCATCTTTTCCACAGTCACACCAACTGAAGTTAATATCATCCATATTTTCATTATTGAGGTAATTAAGGTTATTAGTCATTATCATCGTTACCGTTTCATTATTGTCAAGCCATGGTAATGATCTTGTTACTATCAGTAATCAAATGTTGATTTGATTACTCCTTTTATTATGGTAAGAGCACAGTTATATATTCTAAAATTGCATTGTTTTATTTCTACGAGTAGAATTCTCAAAGACTATACAGTTATTACGAATTCTAATTTGTACAAATATGTGCTTTTTATTTCGTAAATGATTTTACTCTTGCTCATGATGAATATAATTGTTTATATATATGGACTTCATGAATATATAGGTTGTAATGTATTTTATCATCAATAAGAACATTCATAATGACAGGCCTACTCAGTGTANTTATTTTTATTAATCTATTATTTATCTATCATTATTAATTATTATCATTATCATTATTAATTATACCATCGATAATCATTACATAATAATGGATTATTATTATTATTATTATTATATATTATTATTTATTTCTATTATTATTATTATTATTATTTTATATAATGATATTAAGAAGGATCATTATGATAACAAAAATGATAAGTAATGATAATAATAATTCTTTATAAGGGTTACAACTATATTAATAGCAATGGGAATTATATAGATAATAAAGACAATGATGATGTTAATGATAATAAATATAATGAAAACTATAATAACAATAAGAAAAGTGCTGATAATAAGATAGATGATTCGGTAATAATGTTGTAGTAATGTTATAATTATAATATTGATAATAATGATTAGTGAAAATAACAATGATAATGAAACTGATGATGCTGATGATAATGATAAAAATGATAATAATAAACATGATGATAATGATGGTAACAATAATAGTAATAATGATAATAATAATAGTAATAATAATAATATAATAGTAATAATGATAATAGTAATAATAATAATAATAATAGAAATAGTAATAATAGTAATAATAATGATAATAATAATAATAACAATAATTATAATAATGTTAATAATAATAATAATAATAATAATAATAATAATAATAATAATAATAATAATAATAATAATAATAATAATAATAATAATAATAATAATGAAAATAATAATGATAATGATAATAATAAAAATAATAACAATAATAATAATGATAATGATAATGACAATAACATTGATAATAATAATAATTAAGATAAGAATAATCGCAATAATAATAACAATCATGGTATTGGGTAATAATAATGATAATACTGATAAAATCATCACCAATATCATAGTAATAAAAATGATAATACTGATAAAATCATCACCATTATCATAGTAATAATAATGATAATAATAAAAAAATAATGATAACAATAATAATGATAATATATGATAAATAATAATGATAATGATGATGATGATAATA
>NW_020869224.1:170961-180961 GCF_003789085.1 Penaeus vannamei
GTAATTATTTTTTTAACATTTTCAGTATCATGAAAAGCAAATTACAAATTTATACATATGTACATATAGAGGTACATAGGTAAATGTATAAGCAGATACATACGTGCATAGCTATCAGTCTTTCTAATTATACCAATATTAATGATCATAGAAATTGTAATAAGAATAATGTAAGGATGTTAATGGTAATGGCAATTATAATGATAGTGATAATATTCATCATTATTATTATCATTATTATCATTATTATTGTTGTTATTGTTACTCCTGTTGTTGTTATTATCATCATCATTATTATTATTATCATTATTATTATTATTTTTATCATTATTATTATTACTATTATCATCATTATTATCGTTGTTGTTGTTGTTTTTGTTGTTGTTGTTGTTTTGTTATTATTATCATTGTTATTATTATTGGTATCATTATCACTACCATTATTACTACTGTCATCAATATAATCATCAGTGCTATTATTGTTGTGGATAATTATAAACTCCATAGAGTTGTAGATGTTAATTTGGTAGCGTGTTATCCAACTACACGTAATGTCCATGTGGGGGTTGGCCTATTTAGTAATGACTTTCAGGCGAGTTAAAGAGTAATCCTGTAGTCAAAATAGGAAAATAAAATAAAAATAGATGAATGAAAAATAGAAAAATAAAATAAAATAAGATCACTGTCTGACAATAAGGCAACATAAAAAGGAACATCCATGTTATACATTCATTTCGTACAAAACTTTCAAATAGAACCAATACACAGGACAACACACCTTACACTTAGCTCTAAAAACAGAGGCAACCCGCCACAGCACCAGAAGTACCAGTCAGCCAGCTACAAATCCAACGGTCTGTCGCCACACAAGACAAAAAGCCTCTCCCCCTAGACTGATCTGGCTTGACCCTTTATACAGGTGGCTTCCCGCGCTAGGTGGGACTTTTGCCCATAATGTACTTTTTTCATATAGCAAATAGTGTATGATGTATTCACAGTGTTGATTGATAGTAATAATGATGAAAATAACAATAATAATAGTTGAGATAAGAATAACAATTGTAATAATAATAACAATCATAATGTTGGTAATACTGATAATGATTAACAATTAATGTTAATCATTATCATTATATTATTATATTATTATTATTATTATTATATTATTATTATATCATTATTATCATTATTATCATTGTTATCATTTTTATTATTTTATTATTATTATTATTATTATTATTATTAAAAGTAATACTAACCACAATAAAATAGTAATGATAATAACAATAACAGCATAGTAATAAAATCATCATCATGATCATCATCATAATAATGATAATAACTATTATCATAGTAATACTAATGAATAATAATAATGTAATGATGATGATGATATAATAATGATAAAGTAGTAATAACCCACAATAAAAATAGTAATGATAATAATATGCTAACAACATAATAATAATAACAACAACACAACAACAATAATAATAATAATAATAATAATAATAATAATATAATAATAATAATATAAATAATAATAATAATAATAATAATAATAATAATAATAATAATAATAATAATGATAATATTAATAATTATAAGAATCATAAGGATAATAATGATAATGATAATCATAAAAAAAATAATTATAATAATAATGACTATAAAAATTATTATATTGGTAATCATGATAATATTCATGATAATGTTAATAGTAATTATAATGATGATATATATGTTACTGATAATTATAGTAATAACAATAATGATAACAATGATGAGGTTGGTGATTACCATTATAATAGTAATGGTAATCATAATGATTATAATAATGAAAAGATAACAGCAAAAATAATAGTAGTTCTGATGATAGTTGTAATGGGAATAATAATAATGATAATAGTAATGATAATAACAATTCATTACTAATTGAAAATGATATTGAAAATAATGATAATGGAAATAATAATGACAATAACAATGATGATGCTCATGAAAATTACAATAATAGTAATGATGCAGATGTTCATGGTAATAATTACAATAGTAATATCAAGAATAGTAATAATAATAATGCTGATAATGGAAATCAAAATTAAGATAATGATGATAGTATTACTAATAATGATAATCCTAATTAAAGTAATCAGGATTGTGATAATGATAACAATTATATTGCTCATAAGAATAATGATAGCAATAATTAAAATATTGATGATGATAATGACACCAAGCGTTACGTCATAAAATGTGGCTTGCCGGCCGTAGATTTATTTGGATTTTTTTATATGAATTCCATGCGTGCATATACTACCACGAACATACGAGTGTGTGTGTGTGTGTGTGTGTGTGTGTGTGTGTGTGTGTGTGTGTGTGTGTGTGTGTGCGCGACGGTGTGTGTGAGGGGGGGGGGGGACTCTGGATCAGTTTGCACGTGCAAGTGTTGTGTGTGTGTATATATGTGTGTGTGTGTGTGTGTGTGTGTGTGTGTGTGTGTGTGTGTGTGTGCGTGCGTGCGTGCGTGCGTGTGTGTGTGTGTGTGTGTGTGTTGTGTGTACAAACTGATTTCACTTCAGGTATGTTTTATATAATAACACCATGAAAGAGAACTACACCAATTTCTTTTTTAAAGAATTATATCATCAAAAAAGACTCACAAGTTTATATATATGCATATATGTAACTACATCAGTAAATGTATATATAGACATATGATTGTCTACTTATCAATCTATCTAACAAGAAACATAATAATGATAATAGAATCAGTAATAAAAAACTATAATGGTGATGTTAATGATACTTATGATAACAATGATGATAATAATAAAAATAACAACAACAACAACAACAATAATAATATAATAATAATGAAAATAATAATGATGATAATAATAAAAAGGATAATGGGATAACAACAAAAATGATGATGGAAGTAATGATAATAATTATTATAACGGTTACAATTATTCTAATAGTAATGGGAATTATAATGATAATAATGATAACGATGATAGTAATAATAATGAAAATAATAATGATAATGAAACTGATGATGTGATGAAAATGATGATAATGATAATGATGAACATGATAATGCTGATGAAAATAATGATAATGATAATAATAAACATGATGATAATGATGGTAATGATAATAACTAAAATAATAATAATAATAATAATAATAATAATGATAATAATAATAATAATAATGGTGATAGTAATCAAAATTATGTTAATGATAATAACATTGGTATTGATAATAATGCTCATAAAAAGTAATCGAAATTATGATGATGATAGTAACATTGCTAATAGTAACAATGATGTGTTAAGGTACTGATGATAATAATAACAATTAAAACAAAAATTAACATATGTTGAATAAAAACAGTGATGAATATGACAAAGATGATAGTGATGAAAACAATAATCAAAATGTGTATGTGTGTGTGTGTTTGTGTGTTCGCACACGCGCGTTCGCGTGCAAAATGCAAAATGTTGGGGTAAGCCTGTGCAAATAACATAAGAAAGAGAACAGAACTAGACAACTCGAGCACAATCCCCGCACAAAGAGGCTGCAATCTATCAAAAACCCAACCTTTATTCTGCAATTATTTATTTAAACATTTTCAGTATCATGAAAATCAAATCACAAATTTATAAATATACACATATAGAGCTACATAGGTAGATGCATAAGCAGATACATAAGTGCCTACCTATCAGTCTATCTAATAATACAATGTTAATGATAATAGAAATTTTAATCAGAATAAAGAAAGGATGTTAATGGTAATGGTCATGATAATGATAGTGATAATGATGATAGTGATAATGTTCATTATCATTATCATTATCATATTATTATTATTATTATTATTATTATCATCATCATCATCATTATTATTAACACGATTATTATTACCATTACAGTTAATATTATTATCATTATTATTGTTATTATTATTATTATTATCATTATTATTATTATTATTATCATTATAATTATTATTATCACCATTATTGCTATCCTTATTATCATAACCATTATTACTATTGTAATCATTATCATTATCATTGTTTTTATTGTAGTGGATTTTTATATTCCGTAGAGTTATAAATGTTCATTTGGTGTTATCCAACAATATGTAATGTTCATGTGGGGGTTGTGTAATAAGTAATGACTCTCAGGTGAGTTAAAGAGTCACAATAAAATAAACAAATAAGAAAATAACAAAGTAAAATAAGATCACTGTCTGACAACAAGGCAACATAAAAAGGAGCATCCATATTATACATTCATTTCGCACAAAACTTTCAAAAAGAACCAATACACAGGACAACACACCTTACACTTAGCTCTAAAAACAGAGGCAACCCGCCACAGCACGAGAAGCACCAGTCAGCCAGCTAAAAATCCAACGGTCTGTCGCCACACAAGACAAAAAGCCTCTCCCCCTAGACTGATCTGGCTTGACCCTTTATACAGGTGGCTTCCCGCGCTTGGTGGGACTTTTACCCATAATGCACTTTATTTCCTATAGCAAATAGTGTATGGTGTATTCACATATTAATGATGAAAACAATGATAATCAAAGTTGAGATAAGAATAACAGTTGTAATGATTATAGCAAAGATAATATTAACGATAATTTTGGTAATAATAATGATGATGATAGTAACAACTGTAATGTTAAATTTCATTATTATCATCATCATGATCATCATAACAATAATAATAATATATATTATCATTATTACTATTAGTAATAATAATAATAATAATAATAATAATAATAATAATAATAATAATAATAATAATAATATGATAATAAATAATGATAATAATAATAATAATAATAATAATAATAATAATAGTAATGATAATAATGATGATAATAATAATCATAATGATAATAATGATAAGGATAATGATAATACCAATGATAATTATAATAGTAATGACAATAAAAGTAATTATAATGGTAATCATGATAATATTCATAATGAAATTAATAGTGATAATAATGATGATAGATTATGATAGTAGTAATGATAGTAATAACAGTAATGATAACAATAATGATGGTAATTATAATTATGATAGTAATGATTCTAATAAGGAAAAAAACAGCAATGATAATAGTAGTTATAATTATAGTTGTAATGGGAATAATGATAATAATAATTGTAATGATAATAACAATTCATTATTAATTGAATATAATAATGATAATGAAGATAATAATAACAATAGAAATGATGATCCTCATGAAAATTATAATAGTAATGATGATAATGTTCATGGGAATAACTACAATAAATATATCAACAGTAGTAATAATATCAATGCTAATAATAGAAATCAAAATTAAGATAATGATTATACTATTACAAATAATGTTAATCCTAATTAAAGTAATCAAGATTCTGATAATGATAAAAATATTGCTCAATGATAGTAATAATTAAAATATTGATGATGATAATGACACTAATAATAATGCTAACATACTTCTAATAATGATAGTGATAATGATGACAAAGATGATAATGGTTGAAAGAATAATCAAAATATTATGAAATCACCAGGCGTTACGTCACAGTTCGTAATAAAATGTGGGTTGCCGGCCGTAGATTCATATGTGTGTGTGTGCGTGCTTGCGCACGGTGTGTGTGAGAGGGGGGGGAGCTCTCGATCAATTTGCACGTGTGTATGTGTATGTGTGTACAAATTGAGTTCAATCTATCTAATAAGAAAAACAATAATGATAATAAAATCATTCATAAAAAACTATAATGGTGATGTTGATGATATTTATAATGATTATGATAATAATAAAAATAACAACAACAATAATAATGATAATAATGATAATTAAGATAAGAATAATCGCAATAATAATAGCAACCTTGGTATTTATTTAGCTAAAAATAATTATAATAGTGATAGAATTATCATCACCATCATAGTAATAATGAAGATAATAATAATAGTAAAAACAATGATAATGATAATAATAATAATAATGATAATAATGACAGTAATAAAAATGATAATGATGATAACAAAAATAATGATAAAAATAATGATAATAATAATTGTTATAACGGTTACAATGATTTTGACGGCAATGGGAATTATAATGATAATAATGATAATGACGATAGTAATAATAATGAATATAATGAAAATTATAACAACAAAAAGCATAGTAACTTTAATGATATTAGTTATTACGGCAATAATGATGACCAAAACTATTGTAGTAATGTTATAATTATAATATTGATTATTATAATTGATTAGCGAAAATAATAATGATAATGAAACTGATGATGCTGATGATAATGATAATAATGATAATAATAAATATGATGATAATGATGGTAATGATTATAACCATTATAATAATAATGATAATAATAATAATAATAGTAATAATAATAATGATGAGGATAATAATAATAATAATAATAATAATAATAATAATAATAATAATAATAATAATAATAAAAATGATAATAATAATAACAATAATGATAATAATAATAATGATAATAATAATAATAATGATAATAATAATGATAATAATAATAATAATAATAATAACAATAACAATAACAATAGTAATAATGATGATAATAGTGATAGCAATCAAAATTATGATAATGACAATAATGCTCATAAAAAGTAATAGAAATTATGATGATGATGATGTCATTGCTAATGGTAACAATGATGCGTTAAGGTACTGATGATAATAATGACAATTATAACAATGATAAAAAATATTTTAAATAAAAACAATGATGAAGATGACAAAGATGATAGTGATTAAAAAAAAATCAAAATGATATGAAAACTTCCCTATGAGTTGCGGCACAGCGTGTAGTGAAATGTGGGTTGCTTACCGTAGATTTATTTGAAGGTTTTATTCTCGATTTCATGCGTTCATACACTGCCGTAAACATAAATGTGTGTGTGTGTGTGTGTGTGTGTGTGTGTGTGTGTGTGTGTGTGTGTGTGTGTGTGTGTGTGTGTGTGTGTCTGTGTGTGTGCGTACGTGTGTGTGGGGACGCGAGCACTCGCATGCAAAATTGTGGGGTAAGCCTGTGCAAATAACATCAAGAAAGGAAACAAAACTAGACAAATCGACCACAATACCCGCACAAAGAGGCTGCAATCTGTCAAAAACCCAACCTTAATTTTGAAATTGTTTCTTTAAATATTTTCAGTTTATATAAAAAAGCAAATCACAAATTTATACAAATACACATACAGAGCTACATAGGTAAATGCAGATACATAAGTGCCAACCTGTCAGTCTATTAATAATTAATGATAATAGAAATTGTAATATGAAAGTAAGGATATTAATGGTAATGGTAAAGATAATGATAGTGATAATGATGATGATAATGGTAATATTTATCATTAATATCATTATTATTATCATTATTATCATTATTATTATTACTATTATCATCATCATCATCATCATCATCATCATCATCATCATCATCATTATAATTATTATCATTATTNGAAATGACAGATAACAAAAGTTCCAATTTTTAGGATATTTATGTTTAAATTGAGTGCATACATTGTAAAAAACGGAATATTTAGTAAGAGAACGAAGAGGTCAAAAAGAGAAAGTTGAGAGGTGAGGACACAGCTGGTGTTAGAATGTTGTGTGTAGTGTAGTCGATTGTCGGAGTGTTTGATAGTTGTCTATTAAATATGCTAAGGAATCATCAACATAAACACTGTGCAATATGAGGTGAAATGTCGCAAGCCGCGTTTCGCCTATTTGTTCCCTTGTGTATTTTCTTCGTCTCGTTTCCTTCTCTGTTTGCAATTAGTAACATCTTCTTGTCACAAAAAAATATTAATACGTAGAAGATACAGTCTAAAAAAAACAAAAGATAATAGCCCTAAAAAGATATTGAAATCGAAGCGAGAATTTGCAAGATCGTCATCCCACCAGGCATTTGAATCCGCATGAATCCGACACCAGCGCGAACGCAAAGGGACACACGCGCCGCGGCCGTGTTTGCAGCCCCTTCTGCGAACGCCTGTGTATTCATCACATTCAACAGTTGTGTTATCTTCAAGGACTTAGTCATTATGGGGAAACCAAGGTAATATTAGGCCACATTTGAGCCGTTCTACTTGTGACGTTCTGACGCCGCTTCGCAAGGGCGTGGCATTGCGAGTGGCCGGATGAGTGGATCTGTTATTTTCGCTTTTTTGTTTTGTTTTGTTTGTTTTTTGTTTTTTCGGGGGGGATTTTGATTATTAAATATTACGAAGAGAGAGCAAGAATCCAGAAAATTTATATCTATTAAGATTTCATAATCGCATTCTTCTCATCTTAACAATATCTTTTTTGTAATTATCTCCGAAAAATTTATATCTATTAAGATTTAATAATAGCATTCTTCTCCATGTCATCTTTTTTGTTATTATTTCCGATAAGTGGTCATGTTTTGATAGTGTTGGTGGTTAACGAGATAACTGAAAAAAAGTAATGAACAGAATTTCATCTATTTATTTATTTAATTAAATTTATCTATTTGTTTATTATTCATTATTTTATTTGTCTATTTATTTAATTTATTTATATATCTTTTATTTATTTATTTTATTTATCAATTTATTCATTTTATTAATGTTGTTTTTTTTTTTTTTTTTTTTTTTTTTTTTTTTTTACCAGAAGTGTGACTTAGCCCAACTTAGATGCCATTTTATTAATTGATTCATTAGCATAGCGAGCTAGAGAAACACGAACGTCACCAGGATACTTGAGAAAGAGATAATTTTAATGTAATTCTTCAAGTGTTAATATTTTTATTGCATCAGTGACCCTATTGCCTCGGCGGAGTATGCGCTCTCTGAATGCTTCTAGTTCGTTCCCTTTCTTATATGTAACTTTAGCAAGTTTAGAGTGACACTCAGGTAGCCTTTCCCTGCCTTAAGTGGCCTCTGAATACTTAAAATCTCCCGCAGGTTAGAGGTACTGTGCAACTTTTAAACCACTTTTTATTTTTTTTACCTTTTTTATTTGCTTTTTTTTTCTTTTTTTTTTTTTCTTTTTTTTACCAGGGGACATAATTGCACAGCGGAATGGAAGTTCACGGTGTAATAATTAGAAGAAAAACTTGGCTGAAGTTTCTGAATCAAACTGGGATTCAAATGCTTTTTAATTTTTGTTTTGATTTTTTTTTTTTTTTTTAAGTAAATGAATCTAATCTACAGGATACTCATTACATATATATAATATATATATATTATATTATAATATATATATATATATATATATATATATATATTATATATATATCTGTCTTCTTTCATATATATAATCTATCTATCATATATCATCATATGTGTCTGTGTGTGTGTGTAGGTATGCGTGTGTTGTGCGTGTTGGTGTATGTTTACATTTATCCCACAATCCTTCTTCTTCTTCTTCATTTCACCTTCCATCACCCCCATCTCTCTTTCTCCCACATTCACCGTTACGCCATTCATCATTCTTTCATCTAATATTAGTTAATCTCGCTTTTTATCACCCAGTGCATCACTTCTGCGTAATTTCTGCAAATTGACCACTAACAAAAAACGTAAATTATGAGTCTTTTTGTTGCAATTTTATTTTACCTCTTTTTATCTTTTATGACTCATCTTTCACCTTTTACTTGCTCTTATCTCATTATTCCTTCCTTTCTTTTTGCATAAGTATCAATATTAGTAAATAGTTTGTTAATATTGTTTTCATTATTCTTAATCTATTGAGCTGTTCATCTTTTCTTATTCATTTCATTTTTAATACTGTATCATTATACTGTATTATATATATTCGCTTTTGTGGTGTGTGTGGTGAGAGAGAGAAGAGAGGAAGAGAGAGAGAGAGAAGAGAGAGAGAGAGAGAGAGAGAGAGAAGAGAGAGAGAGAGAGAGAAGAGAGGCGAGAGGAGGAG
>NW_020869224.1:185961-188461 GCF_003789085.1 Penaeus vannamei
AATATGTATATGAAAAATAAAGGCAAAAGATGGTAATAACTTTAAAAAATGGGGGGGCGGGCGAGGAGGCTGAAGAAGTATGTTAAACTTCTGCCGTAGAGAGAGAACATGTTAAGATCATGTTGTTTCATCTTTGGAACAAAATGAGAATATGTTGAACCTTTGATATGTCTGTTGAAGAGCGAAGCATGAACCCAAGCTGTTTCCTTTTTATCCTCGAAAAGAAACGCAAAAAAAAAAAAAAAAATAGGCATATATTTTTGCGTTTTGTTGTTATTAGTTAAAAATAAAATGCTTACCTTGTCCACATAGGGTCTTAATTCACCCAAAATCACAATAGCAATATTCGATACACATGCAAAAGCAAGTAAAATATCTCACAAGGCCACAAAACCGCCATGGCTGTAAATATTTCACACTCGTCATTAACAGCCAATCAGCAGCGAGAAAAATGTCACCCGACATAAATAGCAGCCAATGACAGCGCTCGTTTCAAATGTTTACGCTCCACCAATGGGAAGACACTTCTCAACAGAGGTGCGTGGCAGATGCACCTAAACTCTCTTCTTTTTTTCATTTATTATTTTTTCCAAAAAATAATTCTATGCATTTACCGAAATGTCACGAGTTTAAATTCTATATGACGAGCTGCGATGGACGATATGATATTTTTGCGAGTGCTTATCACTTTCATTCGTTTTCATTGTTATTTATTCAGTATTATTAAATAAATGTCAATACGTTATTACCGATATTGTAATTATCATTATAGATATCATGGATTAGCCATAATGAATTTGTTTAAGTATTAGGACGATGAAAAAAAATGATTTTTTTTCATCATTTTCAACATTAATACGAAAAGTACACTGACTTTAATATTCGCGTTATGATTATTATTTGTGGAATTAATAGATATTTAACTTTTCAAGCCAACCAATGATACAATAAAATCATTGGTGTAACTTATGTAACTAATTGATACGCTTTTTCATATTCCTTTTTATTCTTTTCTTTCGTCTTCGTTTTCTCTCCTCCTTTATCACTTTCTTTTGTTTTTTCTTTGCCTTTTGCTTATTCTCCTTTTCCTTCTTCGTCTTCGGTTCCTCTTCTCACCATTTTATTTCACAATTAAGCTTCATAATCTTAATAAAAAAAATAATAGGAACCAAATGGTCCTTTTTATTTTTATTATCTATTTATTATTTTTCATCTATATATATATATATTTTTTTATTTTACTTTTATTTTTTTTGTATTTGTCCGTGCTCGCTGCATTTGTTGTGTTGATCTACTGCGAAAATTGCTCTTAGTAATATAGATACCGAAACTATGATACAGACTGTGTGTGTGTGTTTGTGCGTGTTTGTGTGTGTGTGTGTGTGTGTTTGTGTGTGTGTGTGTTTGTCTTTGTATGTGTTTGTTTGTTTGTTGTGTGTGTGTGTTTGTTTGTGTGTCTATGTGTGTGTGTGTGTGTGTTGTTTGTGTGTTGTGTTGTGTGTGTGTGTTTGTGTGTGGTGTGTCGGGGAGTACCGCTGGAAGAGAGCTGCCATGAACTACATTACATTTCAAACCAACTTCATGTGTGTTTAAAAATATGAACTTTGCCTTACTCTTTTTCTTTTCTTTCTTTCTTTTTAGATGGGTAAATAAATGAATGATTATTTCACTGGTTTATTGTACATTACTTTACCAAGATGGAGGCAAAGATCCTCTAATGCAGTGTCTACCAACATGGAACTCTATGGCGTCCTGAAGATTTAAGAAAAAAAAAGAGTCAAAATGCCACGTTTTTTTTCTAATTCTATCACACAATCATGCATATATATATATATATAATATATATATATATATATATATATATATATATATATATATATATTATATATATATATATATATAATATATATATAATATTTATCTATCTATATATATATAATATTTATCTATATATACATATATATAATATATATATATATATATATATATATATATATATATATATATATATATATATATATATATATATATATATATATATATATATATATATATATATATATATAACACACACACCACACACACACACACACACACACACACACACACACACACACACACACACACACACACACACACACACACACACACACACACAGAAGATAGTTGATATGGTAAGAATGAACTTGAAATGAGCCTCGTGTTCCGAGAGTAAACCATTAACCCACTCTCCTTCTGCTGCCGAGAAGCAATGCACAGCGCACAGCATAAGAATAGAAACAATTAATGTCACATAACGCTCTGTTTTGCTGTGTCTGTTTTGCAGCGTCTTATAGTAATATATATATATATATATATATATATATATATATATATATATATATATATATATATATATATTATATATATATATATATATATATATATACTTATAAATATATATCTTATAAAAGAGAAAAAAAACAAACCTTATTCAACACAAGAATTTATATGCGAATGA
>NW_020869224.1:193461-195961 GCF_003789085.1 Penaeus vannamei
ACCCCTTTGTGATGGCTGAGATCTGAATGCCGGCGACATCGTGGCTACTCCTGAAATTCTGGTGGTTATGAAGGACACTTAATGGAGTTCGCGGTGTAGACTATGCTATACACGGCGGCAGAGACTCTAGGCGTCCCTAGATTGTTGGAATAACCGATGTGTTTCGAATAAAGGTGCTGTCACACTAGCACTTTTTCCGTCATTTTTTTGACAATTTTATGTAACAATTTATTATTTCATACAAATTTTATACAAACATTCTCGAATATAGCTCTTGATTTGACTGTGCTTGGCTGAAAAAGTTAATGGAAAGGTTTTCAGACGGAAACGATCATTATCATCTGACTGGAAATCGACAATTCGCTCAAAAATGGACAAAATTTCAGAAAATTGTCAAAAAAATATGACGGAAAAAGTGCTAGTCTGACAGCACCTTAACGATACATCAGTGTGTTGAGCAACTGTACCTGTGACTTGTTTGTTTGATAATCTTTGTTGATGTTGATAACGCAAACAGAGCGTTTTGTGACATAGTTTTTATGCTTATGCTGTACGCTGTGCATTGCTTCTCGGCGGCAGAAGGAGAGTTGGTTAATGGTTTACAGGATAATATGGATGTAACATGTTCCATCTTATTTTGATTACTTTGGTATGGCAGTCATTTGTGGGACTTGTATATATGCATATATATGTTGTATATGTATATATATATATATATATATATATATATATATATATATATATATATATATAATATATATATATATATATATATATATATATATATATATATATGTATGTATATAAATATGCATATACATATGTGCATATATGCATATATACACACACATACACACACACACACACACAGTGTGTACACACACACACACACATACACACATACATATATATATATATATATATATATATATATATATATATATATATATATATATATATATATAGTATATATGAGAGAAGAGAGAGAGAGAGAGAGAGATCACCAAAAAGGAGTGAAACAAAACCACACACAGAACCAAACACCAAAGACGGCCAAACAAAGACAAAGACGACACACAAGACATCCCAAGCAAGGTCTATACAACTACTTATATAGCCCTTGATCTCCAGTCAACCTTCCTGCGCATGCGTGTGAGATGACGGCGCCGCTGTGTCTCGTTTGGGAAGCTGGCCGTAGCATCACGGGGAAGAGAGAGAGAGAGGGAGAGAGGCACAGGTGTGAGTCCACGCGGCCGAGTGATGCTGCCCTAACAAGATCAAATAGCCTAGTGAGGCTGTGTGTGTGTGTGTGTGTGTCTTTGTTTGTTTGTGTGTGTGTTTGTGTGTTTGTGGGTGTCTGTGTGGGTTTGTTTGTGTTTGTTTTTGTGTTGTGGGTGTGTTTGTGTGTGTGTGTGAGTGTCAGTGTGCGTCTGTGTGTGTCAGTGTGTGCGTTGTGAATGCGTGTGTTTGTTGTGTGTGTATGTATGTGTGTGTCTTTGTTTTTCCGTGTGTGTATGTGGGCGTGTCTGCATGTATGTGCGTGTGTTTGTTGTAGCTTGTATGTGTGTGTGTTTGTTTGTTCGTGTGTGCGTGTCTGTGCATGTTTGTGTGTGTGTTCGTGAGTATATGTGTGTGTGTCTGTATGTGTCTGTGTGTGTGCATGCAAGTGCGTCTTTGGGCGAGGGAGTGAACGTAGGATTAAATGTATGTACATTCATAATCGTTCGTGTATGTTTGTGTAAATAAATATCTAGAAGGTAAGTGTGTTTGTGTGTGTGTTGTCAATCAAATCAAGCCTTTTGTTTGTTTGTTTATTTGTTTGTTTCTTTATTGTAAATGAAATAGACTTCCCCCGCCAACAATTCCTAAACTTCAATGTTTTTTATTTGTTTGTTTGTTTGTTTGTTTTCACCTAAATAAAACACCCCAACGACTACGAGCCAATCACGAACGACTTTCTAACTCGCTAACAACTTCCTTTCCAAACTAACTAACAAACAAACAAACAAATAAAATAACAAACAAAAATAACAAACAACGACTTTCTAACTCGCTAACAACTTCCTTTCCATACTAACAAACAAATAAACAAACAAAAATAACAAACAACGACTTTCTAACTCGCTAACAACTTCCTTTCCATACTAACAAACAAATAAACAAACAAAAATAACAAACAACGACTTTCTAACTCGCTAACAACTTCCTTTCCATACTAACAAACAGCGAACAAACAAACAAACAAACAAACAAATAAAATAACAAACAACGACTTTCTAACTCGCTAACAACTTCCTTTCCATAACTAACAAACAAACAAAAACAAACAAACAAAAAATAACAAACAAACCCTTTTCTCGCCTCTTCCTTTGACCATTCTCGAGATCCTAAGAAGATATGTTCTTGTTAATTGCTTTTCCTTCGAATTTATATCCTTTGCCCATCCTGATACTGTAGGATGGCCCCTCTCCCCCCCTCCCCCCCTCCCCCCTTGGTCCCC
>NW_020869224.1:210200-222700 GCF_003789085.1 Penaeus vannamei
TCGCTTGACCTCTTTCTAACATCATAAAAAACTATGGCAAATTAAAGAACCTCCGAGTAAAAATAATATTCTTGATATATTGATAGTATTCATAAAGGTTTAAAATGAGTAATACTAAAACTCCGGTGCTGCAAACCGACGTTTAATTTAAGCTATTTATACTTTTATGTTATACATAATAGTTCCTTTTAAAATCAGAATATTTAGAGGCAGTAAGAGTAATAGTAAGAGGAAATACTCCTGCACCGTACCAGAACACGAAAACAAAGCTATGTAATTCCCCATGTTCCCTTAAAGAAAATATATGTTAAGTATTATCGGCTCTAAAAAGACAATGATGAAATATATGATATTCTTACTTTTCTCCAAGATACTACTCTAATCATTCAGCTCATTTCACCTAAAAGATTTAAAGTAGGTGCTGCTATAGTATCCGCACTCAAAAGGAACTACCATAAAGCTACTCGAGGTATGAAATTTATCTGTCTCTTTACGATTCATAATATTCATCCTCCTACTCATTCGTGAACCATGTTAGCCAAGAAAACAAACCGGAGAACACAATCCGTGCCCAATCATTACTACCCTTCACTCCTAATCAACCAAATACTACCAATCCAGATGACACTAATCCTATTTGGCCACGGAAGAATAAGCAGTTAAAGCTTTTATATCAACTCGCCGTAAACACATTAATCCCACTACTACTACTCCTACTAATCTAATTCTCACTCGCAGTCAAGCTAAATTTTTATTGGCTTGTCCGAACAAAGGTAATACTGCAATCAAGCCATGTCCCCATAGTTTGAATATATCACCGGCTTGCATTGTTGATCCCGCAATGGTGCCTCTACATGTGCTTTTGGTAGTCATATGTGAGGTAAAAATATAGGCAATTTTACAATAGAAGCAAAGACTGTTACTACACATCAAATACAAGAAATAAATCTTGTTCTCTTCATATTTTCAACTAATCAAGTTAATCTTCCACTTATATAGTCTAATTAAAGATAGCAACAAAGGAGAAGAAGCAAATAAAGTGTAAAATAATATATAAACCCTGCCTGTAAACTCCAGGCTGATAACCTCACCCAAGATAAGGGTTGAAGTAGGAATAAAGAACTCTAATCTAACATAGAATTATAAGTAATCATTATCTTAAAATTATTCAAAAAAAAATAAGAAACTTTTGTCTAGAAGATAATAAAAGAGCAGTAATTCAAAATCTCAATAAAATTAAAAAATATTCTAGTGACTCGAAATTAAAGCATCACCCTGCTTATAATTACTAAATTCGTGTCGGCAATACATTATCAAAATAAAAGAGAATAAATAAGGAGCTTTGAGCCGCCCTCCATGAATTAACAAAGGGTATCAATATGTGTCCGCACCACTGACGCCGAAAGAGCCAGCCCTAAAGCCCCTTCACAAGCAGACAAGATGAAGTCTTGTAATTCAAAAGATTCTTAAAATGATATATTCCAAACTTGATCAAGTATTGGCAAATGTTTTACGCTTAGGAGCAAATGCCCATGAACCACAGATAACTATTACACGGGGACAATATAAGGAATTAAGAACAACATTACTTTTAAGACTCAAGTAAAACGCCGGTCTTGTAAATCGGAATTGAAGTATTATTTTTCTTAAAGCATCAGAGAAGAGTTACCTCGGATATTCTTATAGCTACATACCTGGTCTGTAGGAGTTATTAGTATTAGTAATAGCGACAGCTTTCTTAGGTTATGTCCTACTCTGAGGACAAATATCTTTGTTAAGGAGCAACTATTAATAAACTTATTTTCCCCTTATCCTTATACTGGGATCGACTTCGTACAATGAATCTGAGGGGAATTCGCAGTGGATAACGGCTACAAAGACCACAGAAGGTAGCCAGCACGCACGCACACGCGCCGCGCACGCGCGCGCACACACACACACACATAATATATATATATATATATATATATAATATATATATATATATATATATATATATATATATATATATATATTATATATATATATATAAATTATATATTTTTTATACACATACACAAACAAATACCCCACGCACGCATATAAATACATATATATGTTTACACACAAATGTGTGTGTGTGTGATATATGTATATATATATATGTGTGTATGTATGTATGTATGTGTGTGTGTGTGTGTGTGTGTGTGTGTGTGTGTGTGTGTGTGTAGTGGTAGAGGTGTGTATTATATATCACAAACTCATACACACACATGTATATAGTCTCGGTCTTTAGAGTAATCGGGTTTGCATTGGATATGAACTTCTGTTTTTCGGTTACACACACACACACACACAAAAAAAAAAAAAAAAAAAAAAGATCCCACCCCTAGTATGTGGTCGACCCTTCAGCCACCAGAACTATTTTCCGTCGGTTTAGGATGGAAAGGGAAGTCCCACACGCCCTAGATAGCCTCTTCCAGCTTGGGGGGGTCGGTCGAGCTGATGTCATTATCAAATACTAAGTTTCATCTACCCAACTTTTATTTTCTGTTTACAATTACACTACAATAAATCGTACTTCATTTATTGTTCTCTACTTACTATTAACTCTAATAATAATAGTAGTAAGGATTACATAAAACTTTTTTGGTCCTTCACGTCCATCATCATTATAAATGACAATACCAATCCGTAAATCCCATCCATTGTATAAAATTCTAAATGGAGCCATTGTTGCTTTCCCGCCAATATCTCAACTCTGAAATTTCGGATCCCTTCTTGGACAATGTTTAGTAATTCAAATTGTTACTGGCCCTTTCCTTGCTATGCATTACACAGACCACGTTGACCTTGCTTTTTCAAGCGTTACTCATATCTGTCCTGATGTTAGTTATGGATGACTTCTACGCACTCTTCATGCTCATGGAAATTCCTTCTTTTTGTTTATATATACATCCAGGACGCGGTATCTACTGCGGATATTTCTTATATCTACATACCTGGTCTGTAGGAGTTATTTTGATAGTAATAGCGACAGCTTTCTTGGGTTCTGTCCTACCCTGAGGGAAAATAACTTTTAAGAAGCAACTGTTATTAAAAACTTATTTTTCCGCTTTTCCTTGTATTGGAACCGACTTCGTACAATGAATCTGAGGGGAATTCGCAGTGGATAACGCTACAATGACCCGCTGAAATGTACCGAAGACAATAACACATTTTGATATATATCTATTTTTACACGCACTAACAAACATCTACACACGCATATATATATATATATATATATATATATTATATATATAATATATATATATATATATATATATATATATATATAATATATATATATATATATATATACGTGTGTGTGTATGTGTATGTATACACACACAATATGTGTCTGTGTGTAGGTGTGTGTATGATATATAATATATATATATATATATATATATATATATATATATATCACAAAACACTTATACACACATATTTATATATGTATATAGTCTCAGCCTTTAGAGTAGTCGGGTTTGCATTATATATGGAATTCTGATTTTTGGTTATACATAAAAGAGAAAATTATTAGAATTTCCCAGTTCTAGTATGTGGTCGACCTTCAGCCACCAGAACTATTTTCCGTCGGTTTAGGATGGAAAGGGAAGTCCCCACACGCCCTCGATAGCCTCTTCCAGCTCGGGAGGGGGTGGGGGGGGGGCTGTCTCACCAACGCAGCCATCCATTAATGACGTGACAAAGCTTGTCGATGGAGCTGATGTCGGGGAACAGTTCTAAGACAGCCTGCATCGCAAAAGTCCAGCAGTCAGTGTCCAATTTGGCGGCAGCGTCGCCCCTTGTGGCTAACGGAACGCCCTGGATGTCAAGAAATGTGTTTCAGTGTGAATTCTGCCATGTGGGCTTTTATGGCAACGAAATGCTAGTGGACACTTTGACTTGTATCGCATAACATGTTAAGCTAAGCATAGACTGTTAAATGGGGAGAAACATGAGAGCATGATCCTTGGCTAATAATCGAAAATATACTACTTAATTATGCAAAAAGACATGATAACTAACACATAAAATGCCACAGTGAAATGTGTTTAGAAGCGAAATCTCAAGCAAAACTCGTGCGGTCAAGGGTACATTTGAGCGTCACCGAACGTAGTCTCTCTCTTCTTCTCCTCGGGCTATCGGACTCTTGCTGTCTCTCTCTCTCTCTCTCTCTGCGTCTTCTTCTCGTCTCTCTCTCTCATCTCCTACTCTTGTCTGTCCGTTCTCGTCGTCCCGGGGCGGGGATCTCGGATCTCTAGGTGGGGCGGGGGGTGGTTCTTCGGGTCGTTCGTTATCCGCTCTGGCCGGGGTTGGAGGTGGGCGTTATCCTTTTTGTGACTTTTTCGCTGGAGGTCGTAGGAGCTTGGGAGTTCTTGATCGGTTGGTGTGGATTTTTTTAGTCGAGGGGATTGGCAAACATTCGCGGTTTGTTTTGCTTGGTGCGTACGAGGCATGCGTCTGGTCTATTCCCTCTTTCTATATGCTTTTTTTTCTTTTGGACTATTTTCTTTTGATTTTATTTGGTAGTTTATTATTATTACTACCCGCTCTTATTCTTACTTTTTATTTATAGTATTTTGTATTATCTTTATTTTATTATATTATTATTATCTTCTTATTTTATTAGTTTATTATCTCATCTTTCAGGGTCATTTGTCGTTATTTGATGCGGCACTTGTCTGTGCTTTTATTTCATCTTCGTGAGTGTTATTTTTTGGTCTGTCGACTTTTTGTTCCTATGCGGCTACATGTGGTGAGATGTATGCTATGGCCTTTTTTCCGCTTTTCGCTCTTATTTTATACGCATTGCTCAGTCATTCTCCAGTTTCTCTCTCTGATCTCTTCTCTCTTTCTTCTTCTTTTCGCCTCCTCTTCTCACCTCTCTCATTATCTGTCTTCTCACTCCACCCTCTTCACCCTCATCTCCCCTTCTCTGATCCTCCTAACTCACCTTCTCTCTTTCTCATATCTCATTCCTCTCCTCTCACGGAGGGACAGGGTCCTGGTAAAAACGCTGCTTAGCGTGTTCCCTGAATCTGCTCCTCCACTTATGTTCCACCTAAGCTCCTCCAAGTTCTTCTACTTTGGTCATTTGTGTATGCAATTGTAATATATGTACTACTATATCACTCGTTATACTCTCTATTACCTATATCTATACATCACTATATCCTATATATATACCTATATATACCTCCATATAACTATTTATGTCACTGTGTGTATACATCCGATGCATGAATATACTACCCTTTACACCATATATAGTACACCTACATCCGACGTCCTCACACCACCATCACATCTGTACTCACTCCTTCTACTGCGGTTCTGCGCCCTCCCCTCTATTCACGCTAGTCCCCCCTCCCATCTACACATGCATCTCAGCAATATCTGTCAACACTACATATAAGCCGACTACCCAAGTTCAGTGATATCTTCATTAAACATCAATCTATAACCCCGTTTCTCTAAAAATGCATCTCTCCCTCCCTAGTCAATTTAACCAGTAAGATGTAAAATCATACCCTTTACCTGTGCGTTAATGTTAGCGTTATGGGTGGACGAATTGAAAAATAAGTGATTATTTCGTTATTTACATATATACTTTTCCTCTTTTTGAATTCATCACAATAACATGTATATTTACTAAGTGTTTAGATGACCAGGCATGATACTTAAACCAATTCTAAAACGTTTCGGAATCCGACACGAGCCTATGTTTCGGTGGCTGACTCGAGCTCACTCGTGGCTGACTCCGACCACCTGGCCCTCAGTCAGCCACTCCGCCATATTGTACAGCTCGAGTTTTTGCACGTCTCTGCCTGTGGTCACTCCGCCAAGTATTTTGTTTCGTTTGTATTCTAAACGTCATCGGGTGTTTATGATAGGACCAGGATTTTTTTTTTTTTTTTATAATATAATCAGTGTATGATCAATGTACATAAAAGACATATTGAATGTAGTTATGTCCATGCTTGTGTTTCACTTACACGGACATAATTTTGAATTCGCTATGGGTACTAGATAATACCCTAGACTTTAAATGTGCCATAACAGCTTTTATTATCACAGTGGATTATAACCGTTTCTTTTCACGGTCTGCTTCTCCGCATGTTCCTTTTTCACATATTCATCTCTTGCTATTTATTTATTTATATTTTATTTATTGATTTTACATATTCGTCGTTCTGCATTTTTCTTCCCACAATTTGTGTTCCGGAAATGGGAAAATTAGCTGGAGTTTCCCTCTTTTTCAGGATGGACTCCCTGCACTCCCGCTTCTCTTCCTATGGTCACGCCGCGGTGGCTGAGCTCTTCCTGGCCGCCAAAGGATGCGGACCCTGGGAAGGCGAAGGACGAGTTGGGTAATGGCAATCTTCATATACTATATTTATATATTTCTATTAGTATATATATATATATATATATTATATATATATTATTATATTATCACATACAATATCATTACATACATACATTACACACTACACACACACACACACAAACTTTATTACTATAGATATTATTGTTCATCACAACACACACAAGATGTTATATACGGGATCTCTGAGGGGTTTGATTATTCAGAGTTTTTTAGTAATTAGGATATATTATATCAGATGCCGAATTGTTATATATTCGAGTATATATATTAGATATAGCCGGATTAGTTTTTGAGCTGATTGTCGTCATAAGTTATGTATCATATCAATCACTAGTAACTAGTTAGAGCTGAGTAGGTTAGTGGAGTTAAATTAGAGTGAGGCTAGTACCCTTAATGTTAGCTATATTAGTATATATTATATGTACAATATCCAAGATATATATATATCTCTATATCGTGGCTCTATATAGTATAGGATAGTAGTATAATATATAGTACGTCGTATGGTAGAGTGGTGTTATGAGCGAGTAAGTGGTTACGCCGTACTATATATATAAATATATCTAGTGGTATACTATATACTAACCATAAATATATTATAGATATATATACAGTAGTATATTGAGATCATATAAGGGGTATATTATATATATAGTATAAGGGAGATGATAGTAGTATTGTGTTGTGGTGTGTGTGTGTGTGTGTGTTGTGCTGCTGTATGTGTGTGTGTGTGTGTGTTGTGTGTAGTAGTGTGTATACTCACCTTCACACGCACACACACACACACACAACCACAGCCATACAATATAGTGATATATGTATCCTATGAAGACATGTATTACTTCATCATCTAGTATTCTATATACAGCTCAGGTATAGTACCCATGTGAGAGCTTATCTATTAGTATATTGTATTATCTATTATAGCGTCAGGAGAGTCTCAGTACTTACTATACTGTGGTAGTTTCTATAGGTAGTATATATATGTTACAGATTGTACTGCATTGTCTACGTTTAAACTTATAGCATATACCTTATGATTTTTAGTAGTAGTTAACAGTACTACTATAGGTAACTATACTAGGCACTACTGTCATCTTACGCTATTATCTAGCTACATATTACTTACCCTACGCACCCTTATTGTCCTGTAGGCCGGGTAATATCATCCATAACGACATCATACTAGTTCTATACGCTCACGGCAGAGAGCGTATTATACAACTGCGCAGCCTTTACCTACTATCCTATATCTAGCAGTATCTATTTCGGTGAGGCACTTAACACGGGCCTTGAGTCTATGTATAGTATAGTATAGCTATAGGGCTCGTAATATACACGAGATTATAGTATAGTATACTTACCATATAGCCGCAGCCCAGATGAGCGGATCTCCTATCTTAGCCCTCGCTCAGTGAGTCACACTCGCAGTGGGAGGGTATATGCACTCTCTAGAGGAACTCGTGATATAAATATATCACTGCGCATGGTGTGAGTATTATCTATTCGCATATAATCACTCCGGCCAGAATAATTATGATAGTCTAATCTCGGCATTATATTACCTCACATATAATACTCATAACGGCCGGCACGCGGATTATAGTACCTTGTATGTACTATATTGAGTTAGCGTACTACTGAGGGTCATTATGCCAGCGTAGTGAGAGGTAACTTTGTGAGTGATATCGTATTGCGGAGGATCAGTTGATGGACATATTGCGTGGGTGAGAAGTGATTTAGCTATCGCCTCTAGGTAGACTCGTGGTATAAGGTAGGGTTATTGATATGTAGCTGGGTCCGGCTCTCTGAGGACCTCGTGACGTGAATACTATTTATAGTACATTAGCGTGTATACGTTCACGTGAGTTATGTATGATGTATAGAGCTGATACTTACTTTATATCGAGTATGTATTATTTCTTATACTATTCACAGTACAGTGATAGTGATTAGTGGCTTTTGTATATAACGGAGGGTGAGGGGTTTGGCAGAGGTGAGAGTTAGTTACTACGGAGTGAGAGGGGTAGGGTTCTTTCGTGTGGTGCGGACGGTGTGAGGGAGTAGGTGGGATTATTGCGGCGTGGGGTGAGGGGTTAGGGTTAGGGTTGGGTAGGTGAGGTAGAGGCTTAACTGCGGTGTAGGGGCTGAGGAGACGTGGTGAGAGTGCAGGACTCAGTGAGGGTGCGGGGGGAGTGAGGGCATCATTATGAGTGTGTGATGAGTGAAGTTGGAGGGTATGACGTGAGACGTTGATGGGAGAGGGTTGGCAAATAGCTCGATCTCTATGTATTGCGACGGAGTAGAGTACTGAATGGGATAGGGTACTGTGTGGCGTTTTGAGGAGGGTGCCTGATCGAATACGTAGAGCTGTAGTTGAGCGGGACGTCCTCTTACATTGTACTTACTTATACTTCTACCATAATATACTAGCTAATTTACTTAATATCATTAAATACGGATTACTGCCTATCGTATATTAAGTCTTCACTCAGGGGGTCTCACTTCCTACGTGAGGAGGTTGAGCAGCCTGATTATTACAGTTAGTGCGTTATTCGTCGTGTTATGGAGTGGTTACGAAGCGGTTTAGGCGTATAATGATCTCCTGTATTCTGATATGTGGACGTATGACGGAGCTGAGTACTATTGTACTTACGTACGACTAGGGAGGCGACGCTGGGAGAGTTTCAGTGGAGGCGAGCTGATCGTGACAGCGTTACATAGGGTTATGATGTAGTTCTGACAATGCAGGTATGGGCGGGGTTATACTCAGAGCCGCGTCATATAGAGCTTGGCGGGTTCTACGGCGAGGAAACAGAGACCCGTGACTATGGTTAGGGCATTTATGACACTTGTACTACTGGAGTAGTACGAGAAGGTAGAAAAAGTGTGATACAGTGACAAGGTGTGATGACTCACTACGCACATCACCATCATCATGTGAGATGTACATCACCACTGAAAGCCTGACGAATAGGTTATCACATAATAAACATTATAGACGTAGATTGGAGAAAGTATAATTGAAGGAAGGTAGATAAGATGGTTAATGAGACGTAGTACAGTGCTAATAGTTATATAATACCAAAAATCAAGTATAGTGATCTGGGAAAGTAAGTGGGTGGGAGAGACGGAGAATTATGTTTAGTAAGTTATATATAAGGAGTATATTTATCATAGTAATAGACGAGAAGAGGTGGGGGATAGTGAGTGGAGCGGAGAGTACGGAGAAACAGAGAGAGGGAAGAGAGAGAGAGAAAGAGAGAAGAATATAAAGATATCAGACATTAAGATACATTAGTTGGGAATAATTATTTATATAGTAATAAAAGAGAATATGAGAGAACAGGGCAAAGACAGGATGAATAGAAGACTTAAATAATGTATATATAAGATAGAGACCATAGAAGGTTAGAGTATGAGTAGATGAGATAATAGTATTATCAAGATTACTCGATCACATATATAGCTATATATAATATTAATTATTTACATACAAACACACACCCAGAGCGATGCATAGAAGAGAGATGCAACAGAAGAGATGAGAGAAGGACAGGAAACTCCCGTGGCACAAAAAAAGAACACATAAGGCCACACACACAGACACAGTTCCTCTCTCTAACCTCCACGACACATCACGACACATCACACTATCACACCAACGAAACACACACACAGCGACACAGCACACACAAGATTCCAAAATCTCTCCATCATCACACACCTACGACACCACCCACACCCTACCTCTAGTTTATCAGCCACAGCGACGAGACACCAGACGAGCACTACACACACACAGCCACAACCGACACACACACACACAGCACACACACAACCAGCGGGACAGTATAGCATGCTATATATATTATAATCCCTTAATATATTTATCGGTGAACATTAGTAGCTCATTTATTATTTACGTGAATTATAATATATTATAATCTGAGGAATTAAATTAATAGAGTAAAATAACAAGGCATTTATTACACGACGTGCATATTGATATAGACAGCATGTACATAATATAATATCTATAATTATAGGTATATACTATAATTACATCCTATACTTAAATTTATATGATTTAGATAATTATAGTACTATGTACTGACTAGAGTGAGAGTCAATTTGCATATATTTAGACATGGTGAGCGATGATTTGAGAGCAAGCCGTTTTTAGCAGTGACAGAGGTGCATATAATGAGTATATACAGTGATTCCAGTCTGATTGTAGAGACTATATTGCGAAAGTGTTTTAGTAGATAGAATTGGCACGTGTGATAGTGTATAGATATGAGTGAGTGTTGAGGGGTAAGCGTATATATGATGTGTGAGGGGATAGTGAGTGATGTATAAGGTAGTAGATGAGTATATCGGTAGGAGTATGTGTAGTATATTTATTAGTTATATACTATATATAGTGATGCTATTACTTTAGTGCGTGCCTAACCTATGTGAGATTTTTTAACTAATTATCTCAGTACTGGCATCCAGTGTGAGGTAGTAGGTAGGAGTTTGGGGGATGAGAGTGGTTTTCACTCGTAGGTATATCACTGGATTAGGGTGTAATTGTGTGTAGTGTTGATGCGTTCATATGATCTTTGATGGACATTATGATACGTGGTGTTGAGTTTAGTGTGTGTGTGTAGTCGGTAGTGTTGTAGTGTTGGGATGGTGTGTGATTGAGATAGCATAGCAGTGAGGCGAATCAGTTACGAGCGAGCGACACATTGAGGTGGTGGCGTCTAGTGATATGCGAGATTAGTGGTGTTATGAGATTAGACTATATTGTGAGGAGCTATGAGTTAGAGTGGTGAGTGGTATTTAGTATATATAGTAGTATAGTATGATATTAGGAGGTGATGATTAGGATGGTGATTGTCTTATTAGTGAGGTTTTGATGGTGAGGAGTAGGTGTTTGATGGTATTAGTTGTTGTGTGTTGTGTGTATATGATGTGTGTTGTGTCGTAGTCTGTAGCATTGATATCACTCGAGTATATAGCTGGACACACGATTCTGACGAGGGTCTAGTCGTGGTCTGTCATTTCTCGGTGCTGTTACTCGACATGCTGATGCGGGCGACTCACGGACTATCGATACTCTAGGTACGTAATAGGTCATATTACTTCACTCGGTCTATCTGTCTGCAGTAGCTGGCTCGGTGCTGTACTCATCTTGCACGGGTATCTCGTTACAGGGTGGATCACTGGCTGATGCTTCACTATCGGTCTATCTGATAGCTATTAGCACTATCATAGTGATGAGTAGTATCTAGTAGAGGTATTCGTTCGATGCGGTGAGCCTGAGTGAGGTGGTAGAAGAATTAGCACTAGTCTATAGAGAGGGTCCGGTCGGCGAGTCTTGCTATTACTATACTGTGAGATGTTGAGGTTAGTAGTTATTTATCCATACACTGTAATAGATAAATACGGATGTCGTAATTTTATTATATAGTGAGTATTATATCCATCTCCTTACATATCATCTGTACTATACTATTACACTAGTCGCCGATACTACCACTACTGCATTCTCCCTTCCTTCTCTAGCTTATCACTTACATCCTATACTAGCACTATATTATAATAACTGTTCATTAATCTTTCTGCTAATATGTAATACATCAATACGTAAGATAATATTAGACTATAGGTAATTATATCACTATACCTTACATACTACATGACCTAAAATATATTAGTGCTGATGTTGTTGTATAGTAATGATTAGTTAAATAATTAAATATATATCACAATAATATATATACTATATGTATATGTATGATTATTACTTAATACTATATATCATTATATATGATTATATATATATATATTATATACATAGTATTAGATATACTATTAATATATATACAGATAAATATATAGAGTTATATAAGAGATCATATGAAATTAAGTACAATTTTTAATACTACATAATAATTATATACCATTATAATAATTATATTATATTAAATTCCAGATAATAATAATAACTATTAGGTAGTATATAATAATGTCATTATTACATCTGATCTCCACTATCTATTGATGAGTCGTGTGTTACACATATATA